>CAUEHI010000020.1:0-35679 GCA_958507055.1 Crioceris asparagi
GTGCAGAAATTGAAAAGAAACTTGAAATCTGAAAACAAGATTATTGCTAATTTTTAGCTCTTAACTTGGTCTAAAATATCTGTTTTCAACATTTTATGACTAAATAAGCTATAATATGTACAATCCACACATAAAAGTGCAGAAATTGAAAAGAAACTTGAAATCTGAAAACAAGATTATTTCTAATTTTTAGCTCTTAACTTGGTCTAAAATATCTGTTTTCAACATTTTATGACTAAATAAGCTATAATATGTCTAATCCACAAATAAAAGTGAATAAATTGAACAAAATCTTGAAATCTGAAAACAAGATTATTTCTAATTTTTAGCTCTTAACTTGGTCTAAAATATCTGTTTTCAACATTTTATGACTAAATAAGCTATAATATGTCTAATCCACACATAAAAGTGAATAAATTGAACAAAATCTTGAAATCTGAAAACAAGATTATTTCTAATTTTTAGCTCTTAACTTGGTCTAAAATATCTGTTTTCAACATTTTATGACTAAATAAGCTATAATATGTACAATCCACACATAAAAGTGCAGAAATTGAAAAGAAGCTTGAAATCTGAAAACAAGATTATTGCTAATTTTTAGCTCTTAACTTGGTCTAAAATATCTGTTTTCAACATTTTATGACTAAATAAGCTATAATATGTACAATCCACACATAAAAGTGCAGAAATTGAAAAGAAACTTGAAATCTGAAAACAAGATTATTTCTAATTTTTAGCTCTTAACTTGGTCTAAAATATCTGTTTTCAACATTTTATGACTAAATAAGCTATAATATGTCTAATCCACACATAAAAGTGAATAAATTGAACAAAAACTTGAAATCTGAAAACAAGATTATTTCTAATTTTTAGCTCTTAACTTGGTCTAAAATATCTGTTTTCAACATTTTATGACTAAATAATCTATAATATGTCTAATCCACACATAAAAGTGAATAAATTGAACAAAATCTTGAAATCTGAAAACAAGATTATTTCTAATTTTTAGCTCTTAACTTGGTCTAAAATATCTGTTTTCAACATTTTATGACTAAATAAGCTATAATATGTACAATCCACACATAAAAGTACAGAAATTGAAAAGAAACTTGAAATCTGAAAACAAGATTATTTCTAATTTTTAGCTCTTAACTTGGTCTAAAATATCTGTTTTCAACATTTTATGACTAAATAAGCTATAATATGTCTAATCCACACATAAAAGTGAATAAATTAAACAAAAACTTGAAATCTGAAAACAAGATTATTTCTAATTTTTAGCTCTTAACTTGGTCTAAAATATCTGTTTTCAACATTTTATGACTAAATAAGCTATAATATGTCTAATCCACACATAAAAGTGAATAAATTGAACAAAATCTTGAAATCTGAAAACAAGATTATTTCTAATTTTTAGCTCTTAACTTGGTCTAAAATATCTGTTTTCAACATTTTATGACTAAATAAGCTATAATATGTACAATCCACACATAAAAGTGCAGAAATTGAAAAGAAACTTGAAATCTGAAAACAAGATTATTTCTAATTTTTAGCTCTTAACTTGGTCTAAAATATCTGTTTTCAACATTTTATGACTAAATAAGCTATAATATGTCTAATCCACACATAAAAGTGAATAAATTGAACAAAAACTTGAAATCTGAAAACAAGATTATTTCTAATTTTTAGCTCTTAACTTGGTCTAAAATATCTGTTTTCAACATTTTATGACTAAATAAGCTATAATATGTATAATCCACACATAAAAGTGAATAAATTGAACAAAATCTTGAAATCTGAAAACAAGATTATTTCTAATTTTTAGCTCTTAACTTGGTCTAAAATATCTGTTTTCAACATTTTATGACTAAATAAGCTATAATATGTACAATCCACACATAAAAGTGCAGAAATTGAAAAGAAACTTGAAATCTGAAAACAAGATTATTTCTAATTTTTAGCTCTTAACTTGGTCTAAAATATCTGTTTTCAACATTTTATGACTAAATAAGCTATAATATGTCTAATCCACACATAAAAGTGAATAAATTGAACAAAAACTTGAAATCTGAAAACAAGATTATTTCTAATTTTTAGCTCTTAACTTGGTCTAAAATATCTGTTTTCAACATTTTATGACTAAATAAGCTATAATATGTCTAATCCACACATAAAAGTGAATAAATTGAACAAAAACTTGAAATCTGAAAACAAGATTATTTCTAATTTTTAGCTCTTAACTTGGTCTAAAATATCTGTTTTCAACATTTTATGACTAAATAAGCTATAATATGTCTAATCCACACATAAAAGTGAATAAATTGAACAAAATCTTGAAATCTGAAAACAAGATTATTTCTAATTTTTAGCTCTTAACTTGGTCTAAAATATCTGTTTTCAACATTTTATGACTAAATAAGCTATAATATGTACAATCCACACATAAAAGTGCAGAAATTGAAAAAAACTTGAAATCTGAAAACAAGATTATTTCTAATTTTTAGCTCTTAACTTGGTCTAAAATATCTGTTTTCAACATTTTATGACTAAATAAGCTATAATATGTCTAATCCACACATAAATGTGAATAAATTGAACAAAAACTTGAAATCTGAAAACAAGATTATTTCTAATTTTTAGCTCTTAACTTGGTCTAAAATATCTGTTTTCAATATTTTATGACTAAATAAGCTATAATATGTCTAATCCACACATAAAAGTGAATAAATTGAACAAAATCTTGAAATCTGAAAACAAGATTATTTCTAATTTTTAGCTCTTAACTTGGTCTAAAATATCTGTTTTCAACATTTTATGACTAAATAAGCTATAATATGTACAATCCACACATAAAAGTGCAGAAATTGAAAAGAAACTTGAAATCTGAAAACAAGATTATTTCTAATTTTTAGCTCTTAACTTGGTCTAAAATATCTGTTTTCAACATTTTATGACTAAATAAGCTATAATATGTCTAATCCACACATAAAAGTGAATAAATTTAACAAAAACTTGAAATTTGAAAACAAGATTATTTCTAATTTTTAGCTCTTAACTTGGTCTAAAATATCTGTTTTCAACATTTTATGACTAAATAAGCTATAATATGTCTAATCCACACATAAAAGTGAATAAATTGAACAAAAACTTTAAATCGGAAAACAAGATTATTTCTAATTTTTAGCTCTTAACTTGGTCTAAAATATCTGTTTTCAACATTTTATGACTAAATAAGCTATAATATGTCTAATCCACACATAAAAGTGAATAAATTGAACAAAATCTTGAAATCTGAAAACAAGATTATTTCTAATTTTTAGCTCTTAGCTTGGTCTAAAATATCTGTTTTCAACATTTTATGACTAAATAAGCTATAATATGTACAATCCACACATAAAAGTGCAGAAATTGAAAAGAAACTTGAAATCTGAAAACAAGATAATTTCTAATTTTTAGCTCTTAACTTGGTCTAAAATATCTGTTTTCAACATTTTATGACTAAATAAGCTATAATATGTCTAATCCACACATAAAAGTGAATAAATTGAACAAAAACTTGAAATCTGAAAACAAGATTATTTCTAATTTTTAGCTCTTAACTTGGTCTAAAATATCTGTTTTCAACATTTTATGACTAAATAAGCTATAATATGTCTAATCCACACATAAAAGTGAATAAATTGAACAAAATCTTGAAATCTGAAACAAGATTATTTCTAATTTTTAGCTCTTAACTTGGTCTAAAATATCTGTTTTCAACATTTTATGACTAAATAAGCTATAATATGTACAATCCACACATAAAAGTGCAGAAATTGAAAAGAAACTTGAAATCTGAAAACAAGATTATTTCTAATTTTTAGCTCTTAACTTGGTCTAAAATATCTGTTTTCAACATTTTATGACTAAATAAGCTATAATATGTCTAATCCACACATAAAAGTGAATAAATTGAACAAAAACTTGAAATCTGAAAACAAGATTATTTCTAATTTTTAGCTCTTAACTTGGTCTAAAATATCTGTTTTCAACATTTTATGACTAAATAAGCTATAATATGTCTAATCCACACATAAAAGTGAATAAATTGAACAAAATCTTGAAATCTGAAAACAAGATTATTTCTAATTTTTAGCTCTTAACATGGTCTAAAATATCTGTTTTCAACATTTTATGACTAAATAAGCTATAATATGTCTAATCCACACATAAAAGTGAATACATTGAACAAAAACTTGAAATCTGAAAACAAGATTATTTCTAATTTTTAGCTCTTAACTTGGTCTAAAATATCTGTTTTCAACATTTTATGACTAAATAAGCTATAATATGTACAATCCACACATAAAAGTGCAGAAATTGAAAAAAACTTGAAATCTGAAAACAAGATTATTTCTAATTTTTAGCTCTTAACTTGGTCTAAAATATCTGTTTTCAACATTTTATGACTAAATAAGCTATAATATGTCTAATCCACACATAAATGTGAATAAATTGAACAAAAACTTGAAATCTGAAAACAAGATTATTTCTAATTTTTAGCTCTTAACTTGGTCTAAAATATCTGTTTTCAATATTTTATGACTAAATAAGCTATAATATGTCTAATCCACACATAAAAGTGAATAAATTGAACAAAATCTTGAAATCTGAAAACAAGATTATTTCTAATTTTTAGCTCTTAACTTGGTCTAAAATATCTGTTTTCAACATTTTATGACTAAATAAGCTATAATATGTACAATCCACACATAAAAGTGCAGAAATTGAAAAGAAACTTGAAATCTGAAAACAAGATTATTTCTAATTTTTAGCTCTTAACTTGGTCTAAAATATCTGTTTTCAACATTTTATGACTAAATAAGCTATAATATGTCTAATCCACACATAAAAGTGAATAAATTTAACAAAAACTTGAAATTTGAAAACAAGATTATTTCTAATTTTTAGCTCTTAACTTGGTCTAAAATATCTGTTTTCAACATTTTATGACTAAATAAGCTATAATATGTCTAATCCACACATAAAAGTGAATAAATTGAACAAAAACTTTAAATCGGAAAACAAGATTATTTCTAATTTTTAGCTCTTAACTTGGTCTAAAATATCTGTTTTCAACATTTTATGACTAAATAAGCTATAATATGTCTAATCCACACATAAAAGTGAATAAATTGAACAAAATCTTGAAATCTGAAAACAAGATTATTTCTAATTTTTAGCTCTTAGCTTGGTCTAAAATATCTGTTTTCAACATTTTATGACTAAATAAGCTATAATATGTACAATCCACACATAAAAGTGCAGAAATTGAAAAGAAACTTGAAATCTGAAAACAAGATAATTTCTAATTTTTAGCTCTTAACTTGGTCTAAAATATCTGTTTTCAACATTTTATGACTAAATAAGCTATAATATGTCTAATCCACACATAAAAGAGAATAAATTGAACAAAAACTTGAAATCTGAAAACAAGATTATTTCTAATTTTTAGCTCTTAACTTGGTCTAAAATATCTGTTTTCAACATTTTATGACTAAATAAGCTATAATATGTCTAATCCACACATAAAAGTGAATAAATTGAACAAAATCTTGAAATCTGAAAACAAGATTATTTCTAATTTTTAGCTCTTAACTTGGTCTAAAATATCTGTTTTCAACATTTTATGACTAAATAAGCTATAATATGTACAATCCACACATAAAAGTGCAGAAATTGAAAAGAAACTTGAAATCTGAAAACAAGATTATTTCTAATTTTTAGCTCTTAACTTGGTCTAAAATATCTGTTTTCAACATTTTATGACTAAATAAGCTATAATATGTCTAATCCACACATAAAAGTGAATAAATTGAACAAAAACTTGAAATCTGAAAACAAGATTATTTCTAATTTTTAGCTCTTAACTTGGTCTAAAATATCTGTTTTCAACATTTTATGACTAAATAAGCTATAATATGTCTAATCCACACATAAAAGTGAATAAATTGAACAAAATCTTGAAATCTGAAAACAAGATTATTTCTAATTTTTAGCTCTTAACATGGTCTAAAATATCTGTTTTCAACATTTTATGACTAAATAAGCTATAATATGTCTAATCCACACATAAAAGTGAATACATTGAACAAAAACTTGAAATCTGAAAACAGATTATTTCTAATTTTTAGCTCTTAACTTGGTCTAAAATATCTGTTTTCAACATTTTATGACTAAATAAGCTATAATATGTCTAATCCACCCATAAAAGTGAATAAATTGAACAAAATCTTGAAATCTGAAAACAAGATTATTTCTAATTTTTAGCTCTTAACTTGGTCTAAAATATCTGTTTTCAACATTTTATGACTAAATAAGCTATAATATGTACAATCCACACATAAAAGTGCAGAAATTGAAAAGAAACTTGAAATCTGAAAACAAGATTATTTCTAATTTTTAGCTCTTAACTTGGTCTAAAATATCTGTTTTCAACATTTTATGACTAAATAAGCTATAATATGTCTAATCCACACATAAAAGTGAATAAATTGAACAAAAACTTGAAATCTGAAAACAAGATTATTTCTAATTTTTAGCTCTTAACTTGGTCTAAAATATATGTTTTCAACATTTTATGACTAAATAAGCTATAATATGTCTAATTCACACATAAAAGTGAATAAATTGATCAAAATCTTGAAATCTGAAAACAAGATTATTTCTAATTTTTAGCTCTTAACTTGGTCTAAAATATCTGTTTTCAACAATTTATGACTAAATAAGCTATAATATGTACAATCCACACATAAAAGTGCAGAAATTGAAAAGAAACTTGAAATCTGAAAACAAGATTATTTCTAATTTTTAGCTCTTAACTTGGTCTAAAATATCTGTTTTCAACATTTTATGACTAAATAAGCTATAATATGTCTAATCCACACATAAGAGTGAATAAATTGAACAAAATCTTGAAATCTGAAAACAAGATTATTTCTAATTTTTAGCTCTTAACTTGGTCTAAAATATCTGTTTTCAACATTTTATGACTGAATAAGCTATAATATGTACAATCCACACATAAAAGTGCAGAAATTGAAAAGAAACTTGAAATCTGAAAACAAGATTATCTCTAATTTTTAGCTCTTAACTTGGTCTAAAATATCTGTTTTCAACATTTTATGACTAAATAAGCTATAATATGTCTAATCCACACATAAAAGTGAATAAATTGAACAAAAGCTTGAAATCTGAAAACAAGATTATTTCTAATTTTTAGCTCTTAACTTGGTCTAAAATATCTGTTTTCAACATTTTATGACTAAATAAGCTATAATATGTCTAATCCACACATAAAAGTGAATAAATTGAACAAAATCTTGAAATCTGAAAACAAGATTATTTCTAATTTTTAGCTCTTAACTTGGTCTAAAATATCTGTTTTCAACATTTTATGACTAAATAAGCTATAATATGTACAATCCACACATAAAAGTGCAGAAATTGAAAAGAAACTTGAAATCTGAAAACAAGATTATTTCTAATTTTTAGCTCTTAACTTGGTCTAAAATATCTGTTTTCAACATTTTATGACTAAATAAGCTATAATATGTCTAATCCACACATAAAAGTGAATAAATTGAACAAAAACTTGAAATCTGAAAACAAGATTATTTCTAATTTTTAGCTCTTAACTTGGTCTAAAATATCTGTTTTCAACATTTTATGACTAAATAAGCTATAATATGTCTAATCCACACATAAAAGTGAATAAATTGAACAAAATCTTGAAATCTGAAAACAAGATTATTTCTAATTTTTAGCTCTTAACTTGGTCTAAAATATCTGTTTTCAACATTTTATGACTAAATAAGCTATAATATGTACAATCCACACATAAAAGTGCAGAAATTGAAAAGAAACTTGAAATCTGAATACAAGATTATTTCTAATTTTTAGCTCTTAACTTGGTCTAAAATATCTGTTTTCAACATTTTATGACTAAATAAGCTATAATATGTCTAATCCACACATAAAAGTGAATAAATTGAACAAAAACTTGAAATCTGAAAACAAGATTATTTCTAATTTTTAGCTCTTAACTTGGTCTAAAATATCTGTTTTCAACATTTTATGACTAAATAAGCTATAATATGTCTAATCCACACATAAAAGTGAATAAATTGAACAAAATCTTGAAATCTGAAAACAAGATTATTTCTAATTTTTAGCTCTTAACTTGGTCTAAAATATCTGTTTTCAACATTTTATGACTAAATAAGCTATAATATATCTAATCCACACATAAAAGTGAATAAATTGAACAAAATCTTGAAATCTGAAAACAAGATTATTTCTAATTTTTAGCTCTTAACTTGGTCTAAAATATCTGTTTTCAACATTTTATGACTAAATAAGCTATAATATGTCTAATCCACACATAAAAGTGAATAAATTGAACAAAATCTTGAAATCTGAAAACAAGATTATTTCTAATTTTTAGCTCTTAACTTGGTCTAAGATATCTGTTTTCAACATTTTATGACTAAATAAGCTATAATATGTACAATCCACACATAAAAGTGCAGAAATTGAAAAGAAACTTGAAATCTGAAAACAAGATTATTTCAAATTTTTAGCTCTTAACTTGGTCTAAAATATCTGTTTTCAACATTTTATGACTAAATAAGCTATAATATGTCTAATCCTAACATAAAAGTGAATAAATTGAACAAAAACTTGAAATCTGAAAACAAGATTATTTCTAATTTTTAGCTCTTAACTTGGTCTAAAATACCTGTTTTCAACATTTTATGACTAAATAAGCTATAATATGTACAATCCACACATAAAAGTGCAGAAATTGAAAAGATACTTGAAATCTGAAAACAAGATTATTTCAAATTTTTAGCTCTTAACTTGGTCTAAAATATCTGTTTTCAACATTTTATGACTAAATACGCTATAATATGTCTAATCCACACATAAAAGTGAATAAATTGAACAAAAACTTGAAATCTGAAAACGAGATTATTTCTAATTTTTAGCTCTTAACTTGGTCTAAAATATCTGTTTTCAACATTTTATGACTGCATAAGCTATAATATGTACAATCCACACATAAAAGTGCAGAAATTGAAAAGAAACTTGAAATCTGAAAACAAGATTATTTCTAATTTTTAGCTCTTAACTTGGTCTAAAATATCTGTTTTCAACATTTTATGACTAAATAGGCTATAATATGTCTAATCCACACATAAAAGTGAATAAATTGAACAAAATCTTGAAATCTGAAAACAAGATTATTTCTAATTTTTAGCTCTTAACTTGGTCTAAAATATCTGTTTCAACATTTTATGACTAAATAAGCTGTAATATGTCTAATCCACACATAAAAGTGAATAAATTGAACAAAAACTTTAAATCGGAAAAAAAGATTATTTATAATTTTTAGCTCTTTACTTGGTCTAAAATATCTGTTTTCAACATTTTATGACTAAATAAGCTATAATATGTCTAATCCACACATAAAAGTGAATAAATTGAACAAAAACTTGAAATCTGAAAACAAGATTATTTCTAATTTTTAGCTCTTAACTTGGTCTAAAATATCTGTTTTCAACATTTTATGACTAAATAAGCTATAATATGTCTAATCCACACATAAAAGTGAATAAATTGAACAAAATCTTGATATCTGAAAACAAGATTATTTCTAATTTTTAGCTCTTAACTTGGTCTAAAATATCTGTTTTCAACATTTTATGACTAAATAAGCTATAATATGTACAATCCACACATAAAAGTGCAGAAATTGAAAAGAAACTTGAAATCTGAAAACAAGATTATTTCTAATTTTTAGCTCTTAACTTGGTCTAAAATATCTGTTTTCAACATTTTATGACTAAATAAGCTATAATATGTCTAATCCACACATAAAAGTGAATAAATTGAACAAAAACTTGAAATCTGAAAACAAGATTATTTCTAATTTTTAGCTCTTAACTTGGTCTAAAATATATGTTTTCACTATTTTATGACTAAATAAGCTATAATATGTCTAATCCACACATAAAAGTGAATAAATTGAACAAAATCTTGAAATCTGAAAACAAGATTATTTCTAATTTTTAGCTCTTAACTTGGTCTAAAATATCTGTTTTCAACATTTTATGACTAAATAAGCTATAATATGTACAATCCACACATAAAAGTGCAGAAATTGAAAAGAAACTTGAGATCTGAAAACAAGATTATTTCTAATTTTTAGCTCTTAACTTGGTCTAAAATATCTGTTTTCAACATTTTATGACTAAATAAGCTATAATATGTCTAATCCACACATAAAAGTGAATAAATTGAACAAAATCTTGAAATCTGAAAACAAGATTATTTCTAATTTTTAGCTCTTAACTTGGTCTAAAATATCTGTTTTCAACATTTTATGACTAAATAAGCTATAATATGTACAATCCACACATAAAAGTGCAGAAATTGAAAAGAAACTTGAAATCTGAAAACAAGATTATTTCTAATTTTTAGCTCTTAACTTGGTCTAAAATATCTGTTTTCAACATTTTATGACTAAATAAGCTATAATATGTCTAATCCACACATAAAAGTGAATAAATTGAACAAAAACTTGAAATCTGAAAACAAGATTATTTCTAATTTTTAGCTTTCAACTTGGTCTAAAATATCTGTTTTCAACATTTTATGACTGCATAAGCTATAATATGTACAATCCACACATAAAAGTGAATAAATTGAACAAAATCTTGAAATCTGAAAACAAGATTATTTCTAATTTTTAGCTCTTAACTTGGTCTAAAATATCTGTTTCCACATTTTATGACTAAATAAGCTGTAATATGTCTAATCCACACATAAAAGTGAATAAATTGAACAAAAACTTTAAATCGGAAAAAAGATTATTTATAATTTTTAGCTCTTTACTTGGTCTAAAATATCTGTTTTCAACATTTTATGACTAAATAAGCTATAATATGTCTAATCCACACATAAAAGTGAATAAATTGAACAAAAACTTGAAATCTGAAAACAAGATTATTTCTAATTTTTAGCTCTTAACTTGGTCTAAAATATCTGTTTTCAACATTTTATGACTAAATAAGCTATAATATGTCTAATCCACACATAAAAGTGAATAAATTGAACAAAATCTTGATATCTGAAAACAAGATTATTTCTAATTTTTAGCTCTTAACTTGGTCTAAAATATCAGTTTTCAACATTTTATGACTAAATAAGCTATAATATGTACAATCCACACATAAAAGTGCAGAAATTGAAAAGAAACTTGAAATCTGAAAACAAGATTATTTCTAATTTTTAGCTCTTAACTTGGTCTAAAATATCTGTTCTCAACATTTTATGACTAAATAAGCTATAATATGTCTAATCCACACATAAAAGTGAATAAATTGAACAAAAACTTGAAATCTGAAAACAAGATTATTTCTAATTTTTAGCTCTTAACTTGGTCTAAAATATATGTTTTCAACATTTTATGACTAAATAAGCTATAATATGTCTAATCCACACATAAAAGTGAATAAATTGAACAAAATCTTGAAATCTGAAAACAAGATTATTTCTAATTTTTAGCTCTTAACTTGGTCTAAAATATCTGTTTTCAACATTTTATGACTAAATAAGCTATAATATACACAATCCACACATAAAAGTGCAGAAATTGAAAAGAAACTTGAAATCTGAAAACAAGATTATTTCTAATTTTTAGCTCTTAACTTGGTCTAAAATATCTGTTTTCAACATTTTATGACTAAATAAGCTATAATATGTCTAATCCACACATAAAAGTGAATAAATTGAACAAAATCTTGAAATCTGAAAACAAGATTATTTCTAATTTTTAGCTCTTAACTTGGTCTAAAATATCTGTTTTCAACATTTTATGACTAAATAAGCTATAATATGTACAATCCACACATAAAAGTGCAGAAATTGAAAAGAAACTTGAAATCTGAAAACAAGATTATTTATAATTTTTAGCTCTTAACTTGGTCTAAAATATCTGTTTTCAACATTTTATGACTAAATAAGCTATAATATGTCTAATCCACACATAAAAGTGAATAAATTGAACAAAAACTTGAAATCTGAAAACAAGATTATTTCTAATTTTTAGCTTTCAACTTGGTCTAAAATATCTGTTTTCAACATTTTATGACTAAATAAGCTATAATATGTCTAATCCACACATAAAAGTGAATAAATTGAACAAAATCTTGAAATCTGAAAACAAGATTATTTCTAATTTTTAGCTCTTAACTTTGTCTAAAATATCTGTTTTCAACATTTTATGACTAAATAAGCTATAATATGTACAATCCACACATAAAAGTGCAGAAATTGAAAAGAAACTTGAAATCTGAAAACAAGATTATTTCTAATTTTTAGCTCTTAACTTGGTCTAAAATATCTGTTTTCAACATTTTATGACTAAATAAGCTATAATATGTCTAATCCACACATAAAAGTGAATAAATTGAACAAAAACTTGAAATCTGAAAACAAGATTATCTCTAATTTTTAGCTCTTAACTTGGTCTAAAATATCTGTTTTCAACATTTTATGACTAAATAAGCTATAATATGTCTAATCCACACATAAAAGTGAATAAATTGAACAAAATCTTGAAATCTGAAAACAAGATTATTTCTAATTTTTAGCTCTTAACTTGGTCTAAAATATCTGTTTTCAACATTTTATGACTAAATAAGCTATAATATGTACAATCCACACATAAAAGTGCAGAAATTGAAAAGAAACTTGAAATCTGAAAACAAGATTATTTCTAATTTTTAGCTCTTAACTTGGTCTAAAATATCTGTTTTCAACATTTTATGACTAAATAAGCTATAATATGTCTAATCCACACATAAAAGTGAATAAATTGAACAAAAACTTGAAATCTGAAAACAAGATTATTTCTAATTTTTAGCTCTTAACTTGGTCTAAAATATCTGTTTTCAACATTTTATGACTAAATAAGCTATAATATGTCTAATCCACACATAAAAGTGAATAAATTGAACAAAATCTTGAAATCTGAAAACAAGATTATTTCTAATTTTTAGCTCTTAACTTGGTGTAAAATATCTGTTTTCAACATTTTATGACTAAATAAGCTATAATATGTCTAATCCACACATAAAAGTGAATAAATTGAACAAAATCTTGAAATCTGAAAACAAGATTATTTCTAATTTTTAGCTCTTAACTTGGTCTAAAATATCTGTTTTCAACATTTTATGACTAAATAAGCAATAATATGTCTAATCCACACATAAAAGTGAATAAATTGAACAAAATCTTGAAATCTGAAAACAAGATTATTTCTAATTTTTAGCTCTTAACTTGGTCTAAAATATCTGTTTTCAACATTTTATGACTAAATAAGCTATAATATGTACAATCCACACATAAAAGTGCAGAAATTGAAAAGAAACTTGAAATCTGAAAACAAGATTATTTCTAATTTTTAGCTCTTAACTTGGTCTAAAATATCTGTTTTCAACATTTTATGACTAAATAAGCAATAATATGTCTAATCCACACATAAAAGTGAATAAATTGAACAAAATCTTGAAATCTGAAAACAAGATTATTTCTAATTTTTAGCTCTTAACTTGGTCTAAAATATCTGTTTTCAACATTTTATGACTAAATAAGCTATAATATGTACAATCCACACATAAAAGTGCAGAAATTGAAAAGAAACTTGAAATCTGAAAACAAGATTATTTCTAATTTTTAGCTCTTAACTTGGTCTAAAATATCTGTTTTCAACATTTTATGACTAAATAAGCTAAAATATGTCTAATCCACACATAAAAGTGAATAAATTGAACAAAAACTTGAAATCTGAAAACAAGATTATTTCTAATTTTTAGCTCTTAACTTGGTGTAAAATATCTGTTTTCAACATTTTATGACTAAATAAGCTATAATATGTCTAATCCACACATAAAAGTGAATAAATTGAACAAAATCTTGAAATCTGAAAACAAGATTATTTCTAATTTTTAGCTCTTAACTTGGTCTAAAATATCTGTTTTCAACATTGTATGACTAAATAAGCAATAATATGTCTAATCCACACATAAAAGTGAATAAATTGAACAAAATCTTGAAATCTGAAAACAAGATTATTTCTAATTTTTAGCTCTTAACTTGGTCTAAAATATCTGTTTTCAACATTTTATGACTAAATAAGCTATAATATGTACAATCCACACATAAAAGTGCAGAAATCGAAAAGAAACTTGAAATCTGAAAACAAGATTATTTCTAATTTTTAGCTCTTAACTTGGTCTAAAATATCTGTTTTCAACATTTTATGACTAAATAAGCAATAATATGTCTAATCCACACATAAAAGTGAATAAATTGAACAAAATCTTGAAATCTGAAAACAAGATTATTTCTAATTTTTAGCTCTTAACTTGGTCTAAAATATCTGTTTTCAACATTTTATGACTAAATAAGCTATAATATGTACAATCCACACATAAAAGTGCAGAAATTGAAAAGAAACTTGAAATCTGAAAACAAGATTATTTCTAATTTTTAGCTCTTAACTTGGTCTAAAATATCTGTTTTGAACATTTTATGACTAAATAAGCTAAAATATGTCTAATCCACACATAAAAGTGAATAAATTGAACAAAAACTTGAAATCTGAAAACAAGATTATTTCTAATTTTTAGCTCTTAACTTGGCCTAAAATATCTGTTTTCAACATTTTATGACTAAATAAGCTATAATATGTACAATCCACACATAAAAGTGCAGAAATTGAAAAGAAACTTGAAATCTGAAAACAAGATTATTTCTAATTTTTAGCTATTAACTTGGTCTAAAATATCTGTTTTCAACATTTTATGACTAAATACGCTATAATATGTCTAATCCACACATAAAAGTGAATAAATTGAACAAAAACTTGAAATCTGAAAACGAGATTATTTCTAATTTTTAGCTCTTAACTTGGTCTAAAATATCTGTTTTCAACATTTTATGACTAAATAAGCTATAATATGTACAATCCTCACATAAAAGTGCAGAAATTGAAAAGAAACTTGAAATCTGAAAACAAGATTATTTCTAATTTTTAGCTCTTAACTTGATCTAAAATATCTGTTTTCAACATTTTATGACTAAATAGGCTATAATATGTCTAATCCACACATAAAAGTGAATAAATTGAACAAAATCTTGAAATCTGAAAACAAGATTATTTCTAATTTTTAGCTCTTAACTTGGTCTAAAATATCTGTTTCAACATTTTATGACTAAATAAGCTGTAATATGTCTAATCCACACATAAAAGTGAATAAATTGAACAAAAACTTTAAATCGGAAAAAAAGATTATTTCTAATTTTTAGCTCTTTACTTGGTCTAAAATATCTGTTTTCAACATTTTATGACTAAATAAGCTATAATATGTCTAATCCACACATAAAAGTGAATAAATTGAACAAAAACTTTAGATCTGAAAACAAGATTATTTCTAATTCTTAGCTCTTAACTTGGTCTAAAATATCTGTTTTCAACATTTTATGACTAAATAAGCTATAATATGTCTAATCCACACATAAAAGTGAATAAATTGAACAAAAACTTGAAATCTGAAAACAAGATTATTTCTAATTTTTAGCTCTTAACTTGGTCTAAAATATCTGTTTTCAACATTTTATGACTAAATAAGCTATAATATGTCTAATCCACACATAAAAGTGAATAAATTGAACAAAATCTTGATATCTGAAAACAAGATTATTTCTAATTTTTAGCTCTTAACTTGGTCTAAAATATCTGTTTTCAACATTTTATGACTAAATAAGCTATAATATGTACAATCCACACATAAAAGTGCAGAAATTGAAAAGAAACTTGAAATCTGAAAACAAGATTATTTCTAATTTTTAGCTCTTAACTTGGTCTAAAATATCTGTTTTCAACATTTTATGACTAAATAAGCTATAATATGTCTAATCCACACATAAAAGTGAATAAATTGAACAAAAACTTGAAATCTGAAAACAAGATTATTTCTAATTTTTAGCTCTTAACTTGGTCTAAAATATATGCTTTCACTATTTTATGACTAAATAAGCTATAATATGTCTAATCCACACATAAAAGTGAATAAATTGAACAAAATCTTGAAATCTGAAAACAAGATTATTTCTAATTTTTAGCTCTTAACTTGGTCTAAAATATCTGTTTTCAACATTTTATGACTAAATAAGCTATAATATGTACAATCCACACATAAAAGTGCAGAAATTGAAAAGAAACTTGAAATCTGAAAACAAGATTATTTCTAATTTTTAGCTCTTAACTTGGTCTAAAATATCTGTTTTCAACATTTTATGACTAAATAAGCTATAATATGTCTAATCCACACATAAAAGTGAATAAATTGAACAAAATCTTGAAATCTGAAAACAAGATTATTTCTAATTTTTAGCTCTTAACTTGGTCTAAAATATCTGTTTTCAACATTTTATGACTAAATAAGCTATAATATGTACAATCCACACATAAAAGTGCAGAAATTGAAAAGAAACTTGAAATCTGAAAACAAGATTATTTCTAATTTTTAGCTCTTAACTTGGTCTAAAATATCTGTTTTCAACATTTTATGACTAAATAAGCTATAATATGTCTAATCCACACATAAAAGTGAATAAATTGAACAAAAACTTGAAATCTGAAAACAAGATTATATCTAATTTTTAGCTTTCAACTTGGTCTAAAATATCTGTTTTCAACATTTTATGACTGCATAAGCTATAATATGTACAATCCACACATAAAAGTGAATAAATTGAACAAAATCTTGAAATCTGAAAACAAGATTATTTCTAATTTTTAGCTCTTAACTTGGTCTAAAATATCTGTTTCCACATTTTATGACTAAATAAGCTGTAATATGTCTAATCCACACATAAAAGTGAATAAATTGAACAAAAACTTTAAATCGGAAAAAAAGATTATTTATAATTTTTAGCTCTTTACTTGGTCTAAAATATCTGTTTTCAACATTTTATGACTAAATAAGCTATAATATGTCTAATCCACACATAAAAGTGAATAAATTGAACAAAAACTTGAAATCTGAAAACAAGATTATTTCTAATTTTTAGCTCTTAACTTGGTCTAAAATATCTGTTTTCAACATTTTATGACTAAATAAGCTATAATATGTCTAATCCACACATAAAAGTGAATAAATTGAACAAAATCTTGATATCTGAAAACAAGATTATTTCTAATTTTTAGCTCTTAACTTGGTCTAAAATATCTGTTTTCAACATTTTATGACTAAATAAGCTATAATATGTACAATCCACACATAAAAGTGCAGAAATTGAAAAGAAACTTGAAATCTGAAAACAAGATTATTTCTAATTTTTAGCTCTTAACTTGGTCTAAAATATCTGTTCTCAACATTTTATGACTAAATAAGCTATAATATGTCTAATCCACACATAAAAGTGAATAAATTGAACAAAAACTTGAAATCTGAAAACAAGATTATTTCTAATTTTTAGCTCTTAACTTGGTCTAAAATATATGTTTTCAACATTTTATGACTAAATAAGCTATAATATGTCTAATCCACACATAAAAGTGATAAAATTGAACAAAATCTTGAAATCTGAAAACAAGATTATTTCTAATTTTTAGCTCTTAACTTGGTCTAAAATATCTGTTTTCAACATTTTATGACTAAATAAGCTATAATATACACAATCCACACATAAAAGTGCAGAAATTGAAAAGAAACTTGAAATCTGAAAACAAGATTATTTCTAATTTTTAGCTCTTAACTTGGTCTAAAATATCTGTTTTCAACATTTTATGACTAAATAAGCTATAATATGTCTAATCCACACATAAAAGTGAATAAATTGAACAAAATCTTGAAATCTGAAAACAAGATTATTTCTAATTTTTAGCTCTTAACTTGGTCTAAAATATCTGTTTTCAACATTTTATGACTAAATAAGCTATAATATGTACAATCCACACATAAAAGTGCAGAAATTGAAAAGAAACTTGAAATCTGAAAACAAGATTATTTATAATTTTTAGCTCTTAACTTGGTCTAAAATATCTGTTTTCAACATTTTATGACTAAATAAGCTATAATATGTCTAATCCACACATAAAAGTGAATAAATTGAACAAAAACTTGAAATCTGAAAACAAGATTATTTCTAATTTTTAGCTTTCAACTTGGTCTAAAATATCTGTTTTCAACATTTTATGACTAAATAAGCTATAATATGTCTAATCCACACATAAAAGTGAATAAATTGAACAAAATCTTGAAATCTGAAAACAAGATTATTTCTAATTTTTAGCTCTTAACTTGGTCTAAAATATCTGTTTTCAACATTTTATGACTAAATAAGCTATAATATGTACAATCCACACATAAAAGTGCAGAAATTGAAAAGAAACTTGAAATCTGAAAACAAGATTATTTCTAATTTTTAGCTCTTAACTTGGTCTAAAATATCTGTTTTCAACATTTTATGACTAAATAAGCTATAATATGTCTAATCCACACATAAAAGTGAATAAATTGAACAAAAACTTGAAATCTGAAAACAAGATTATCTCTAATTTTTAGCTCTTAACTTGGTCTAAAATATCTGTTTTCAACATTTTATGACTAAATAAGCTATAATATGTCTAATCCACACATAAAAGTGAATAAATTGAACAAAATCTTGAAATCTGAAAACAAGATTATTTCTAATTTTTAGCTCTTAACTTGGTCTAAAATATCTGTTTTCAACATTTTATGACTAAATAAGCTATAATATGTACAATCCACACATAAAAGTGCAGAAATTGAAAAGAAACTTGAAATCTGAAAACAAGATTATTTCTAATTTTTAGCTCTTAACTTGGTCTAAAATATCTGTTTTCAACATTTTATGACTAAATAAGCTATAATATGTCTAATCCACACATAAAAGTGAATAAATTGAACAAAAACTTGAAATCTGAAAACAAGATTATTTCTAATTTTTAGCTCTTAACTTGGTCTAAAATATCTGTTTTCAACATTTTATGACTAAATAAGCTATAATATGTCTAATCCACACATAAAAGTGAATAAATTGAACAAAATCTTGAAATCTGAAAACAAGATTATTTCTAATTTTTAGCTCTTAACTTGGTGTAAAATATCTGTTTTCAACATTTTATGACTAAATAAGCTATAATATGTCTAATCCACACATAAAAGTGAATAAATTGAACAAAATCTTGAAATCTGAAAACAAGATTATTTCTAATTTTTAGCTCTTAACTTGGTCTAAAATATCTGTTTTCAACATTTTATGACTAAATAAGCAATAATATGTCTAATCCACACATAAAAGTGAATAAATTGAACAAAATCTTGAAATCTGAAAACAAGATTATTTCTAATTTTTAGCTCTTAACTTGGTCTAAAATATCTGTTTTCAACATTTTATGACTAAATAAGCTATAATATGTACAATCCACACATAAAAGTGCAGAAATTGAAAAGAAACTTGAAATCTGAAAACAAGATTATTTCTAATTTTTAGCTCTTAACTTGGTCTAAAATATCTGTTTTCAACATTTTATGACTAAATAAGCAATAATATGTCTAATCCACACATAAAAGTGAATAAATTGAACAAAATCTTGAAATCTGAAAACAAGTTTATTTCTAATTTTTAGCTCTTAACTTGGTCTAAAATATCTGTTTTCAACATTTTATGACTAAATAAGCTATAATATGTACAATCCACACATAAAAGTGCAGAAATTGAAAAGAAACTTGAAATCTGAAACCAAGATTATTTCTAATTTTTAGCTCTTAACTTGGTCTAAAATATCTGTTTTCAACATTTTATGACTAAATAAGCTAAAATATGTCTAATCCACACATAAAAGTGAATAAATTGAACAAAAACTTGAAATCTGAAAACAAGATTATTTCTAATTTTTAGCTCTTAACTTGGTGTAAAATATCTGTTTTCAACATTTTATGACTAAATAAGCTATAATATGTCTAATCCACACATAAAAGTGAATAAATTGAACAAAATCTTGAAATCTGAAAACAAGATTATTTCTAATTTTTAGCTCTTAACTTGGTCTAAAATATCTGTTTTCAACATTTTATGACTAAATAAGCAATAATATGTCTAATCCACACATAAAAGTGAATAAATTGAACAAAATCTTGAAATCTGAAAACAAGATTATTTCTAATTTTTAGCTCTTAACTTGGTCTAAAATATCTGTTTTCAACATTTTATGACTAAATAAGCTATAATATGTACAATCCACACATAAAAGTGCAGAAATTGAAAAGAAACTTGAAATCTGAAAACAAGATTATTTCTAATTTTTAGCTCTTAACTTGGTCTAAAATATCTGTTTTCAACATTTTATGACTAAATAAGCAATAATATGTCTAATCCACACATAAAAGTGAATAAATTGAACAAAATCTTGAAATCTGAAAACAAGATTATTTCTAATTTTTAGCTCTTAACTTGGTCTAAAATATCTGTTTTCAACATTTTATGACTAAATAAGCTATAATATGTACAATCCACACATAAAAGTGCAGAAATTGAAAAGAAACTTGAAATCTGAAAACAAGATTATTTCTAATTTTTAGCTCTTAACTTGGTCTAAAATATCTGTTTTGAACATTTTATGACTAAATAAGCTAAAATATGTCTAATCCACACATAAAAGTGAATAAATTGAACAAAAACTTGAAATCTGAAAACAAGATTATTTCTAATTTTTAGCTCTTAACTTGGCCTAAAATATCTGTTTTCAACATTTTATGACTAAATAAGCTATAATATGTACAATCCACACATAAAAGTGCAGAAATTGAAAAGAAACTTGAAATCTGAAAACAAGATTATTTCTAATTTTTAGCTATTAACTTGGTCTAAAATATCTGTTTTCAACATTTTATGACTAAATACGCTATAATATGTCTAATCCACACATAAAAGTGAATAAATTGAACAAAAACTTGAAATCTGAAAACGAGATTATTTCTAATTTTTAGCTCTTAACTTGGTCTAAAATATCTGTTTTCAACATTTTATGACTAAATAAGCTATAATATGTACAATCCTCACATAAAAGTGCAGAAATTGAAAAGAAACTTGAAATCTGAAAACAAGATTATTTCTAATTTTTAGCTCTTAACTTGATCTAAAATATCTGTTTTCAACATTTTATGACTAAATAGGCTATAATATGTCTAATCCACACATAAAAGTGAATAAATTGAACAAAATCTTGAAATCTGAAAACAAGATTATTTCTAATTTTTAGCTCTTAACTTGGTCTAAAATATCTGTTTCAACATTTTATGACTAAATAAGCTGTAATATGTCTAATCCACACATAAAAGTGAATAAATTGAACAAAAACTTTAAATCGGAAAAAAAGATTATTTCTAATTTTTAGCTCTTTACTTGGTCTAAAATATCTGTTTTCAACATTTTATGACTAAATAAGCTATAATATGTCTAATCCACACATAAAAGTGAATAAATTGAACAAAAACTTTAGATCTGAAAACAAGATTATTTCTAATTCTTAGCTCTTAACTTGGTCTAAAATATCTGTTTTCAACATTTTATGACTAAATAAGCTATAATATGTCTAATTCACACATAAAAGTGAATAAATTGAACAAAATCTTGAAATCTGAAAACAAGATTATTTCTAATTTTTAGCTCTTAACTTGGTCTAAAATATCTGTTTTCAACATTTTATGACTAAATAAGCTATAATATGTACAATCCACTCATAAAAGTGCAGAAATTGAAAAGAAACTTGAAATCTGAAAACAAGATTATTTCTAATTTTTAGCTCTTAACTTGGTCTAAAATATCTGTTTTCAACATTTTATGACTAAATAAGCTATAATATGTCTAATCCTAACATAAAAGTGAATAAATTGAACAAAAACTTGAAATCTGAAAACAAGATTATTTCTAATTTTTAGCTCTTAACTTGGTCTAAAATACCTGTTTTCAACATTTTATGACTAAATAAGCTATAATATGTACAATCCACACATAAAAGTGCAGAAATTGAAAAGAAACTTGAAATCTGAAAACAAGATTATTTCTAATTTTTAGCTCTTAACTTGGTCTAAAATATCTGTTTTCAACATTTTATGACTAAATACGCTATAATATGTCTAATCCACACATAAAAGTGAATAAATTGAACAAAAACTTGAAATCTGAAAACGAGATTATTTCTAATTTTTAGCTCTTAACTTGGTCTAAAATATCTGTTTTCAACATTTTATGACTGCATAAGCTATAATATGTACAATCCACACATAAAAGTGCAGAAATTGAAAAGAAACTTGAAATCTGAAAACAAGATTATTTCTAATTTTTAGCTCTTAACTTGGTCTAAAATATCTGTTTTCAACATTTTATGACTAAATAGGCTATAATATGTCTAATCCACACATAAAAGTGAATAAATTGAACAAAATCTTGAAATCTGAAAACAAGATTATTTCTAATTTTTAGCTCTTAACTTGGTCTAAAATATCTGTTTCAACATTTTATGACTAAATAAGCTGTAATATGTCTAATCCACACATAAAAGTGAATAAATTGAACAAAAACTTTAAATCGGAAAAAAAGATTATTTATAATTTTTAGCTCTTTACTTGGTCTAAAATATCTGTTTTCAACATTTTATGACTAAATAAGCTATAATATGTCTAATCCACACATAAAAGTGAATAAATTGAACAAAAACTTGAAATCTGAACACAAGATTATTTCTAATTTTTAGCTCTTAACTTGGTCTAAAATATCTGTTTTCAACATTTTATGACTAAATAAGCTATAATATGTCTAATCCACACATAAAAGTGAATAAATTGAACAAAATCTTGATATCTGAAAACAAGATTATTTCTAATTTTTAGCTCTTAACTTGGTCTAAAATATCTGTTTTCAACATTTTATGACTAAATAAGCTATAATATGTACAATCCACACATAAAAGTGCAGAAATTGAAAAGAAACTTGAAATCTGAAAACAAGATTATTTCTAATTTTTAGCTCTTAACTTGGTCTAAAATATCTGTTTTCAACATTTTATGACTAAATAAGCTATAATATGTCTAATCCACACATAAAAGTGAATAAATTGAACAAAAACTTGAAATCTGAAAACAAGATTATTTCTAATTTTTAGCTCTTAACTTGGTCTAAAATATATGTTTTCACTATTTTATGACTAAATAAGCTATAATATGTCTAATCCACACATAAAAGTGAATAAATTGAACAAAATCTTGAAATCTGAAAACAAGATTATTTCTAATTTTTAGCTCTTAACTTGGTCTAAAATATCTGTTTTCAACATTTTATGACTAAATAAGCTATAATATGTACAATCCACACATAAAAGTGCAGAAATTGAAAAGAAACTTGAAATCTGAAAACAAGATTATTTCTAATTTTTAGCTCTTAACTTGGTCTAAAATATCTGTTTTCAACATTTTATGACTAAATAAGCTATAATATGTACAATCCACACATAAAAGTGCAGAAATTGAAAAGAAACTTGAAATCTGAAAACAAGATTATTTCTAATTTTTAGCTCTTAACTTGGTCTAAAATATCTGTTTTCAACATTTTATGACTAAATAAGCTATAATATGTCTAATCCTAACATAAAAGTGAATAAATTGAACAAAAACTTGAAATCTGAAAACAAGATTATTTCTAATTTTTAGCTCTTAACTTGGTCTAAAATACCTGTTTTCAACATTTTATGACTAAATAAGCTATAATATGTACAATCCACACATAAAAGTGCAGAAATTGAAAAGAAACTTGAAATCTGAAAACAAGATTATTTCTAATTTTTAGCTCTTAACTTGGTCTAAAATATCTGTTTTCAACATTTTATGACTAAATACGCTATAATATGTCTAATCCACACATAAAAGTGAATAAATTGAACAAAAACTTGAAATCTGAAAACAAGATTATTTCTAATTTTTAGCTCTTAACTTGGTCTAAAATATCTGTTTTCAACATTTTATGACTGCATAAGCTATAATATGTACAATCCACACATAAAAGTGCAGAAATTGAAAAGAAACTTGAAATCTGAAAACAAGATTATTTCAAATTTTTAGCTCTTAACTTGGTCTAAAATATCTGTTTTCAACATTTTATGACTAAATAGGCTATAATATGTCTAATCCACACATAAAAGTGAATAAATTGAACAAAAACTTGAAATCTGAAAACAAGATTATTTCTAATTTTTAGCTCTTAACTTGGTCTAAAATATCTGTTTCAACATTTTATGACTAAATAAGCTGTAATATGTCTAATCCACACATAAAAGTGAATAAATTGAACAAAAACTTTAAATCGGAAAAAAAGATTATTTATAATTTTTAGCTCTTTACTTGGTCTAAAATATCTGTTTTCAACATTTTATGACTAAATAAGCTGTAATATGTCTAATCCACACATAAAAGTGAATAAATTGAACAAAAACTTTAAATCGGAAAAAAAGATTATTTATAATTTTTAGCTCTTTACTTGGTCTAAAATATCTGTTTTCAACATTTTATGACTAAATAAGCTATAATATGTCTAATCCACACATAAAAGTGAATAAATTGAACAAAAACTTGAAATCTGAAAACAAGATTATTTCTAATTTTTAGCTCTTAACTTGGTCTAAAATATCTGTTTTCAACATTTTATGACTAAATAAGCTATAATATGTCTAATCCACACATAAAAGTGAATAAATTGAACAAAATCTTGATATCTGAAAACAAGATTATTTCTAATTTTTAGCTCTTAACTTGGTCTAAAATATCTGTTTTCAACATTTTATGACTAAATAATCTATAATATGTACAATCCACACATAAAAGTGCAGAAATTGAAAAGAAACTTGAAATCTGAAAACAAGATTATTTCTAATTTTTAGCTCTTAACTTGGTCTATATCTGTTTTCAACATTTTATGACTAAATAAGCTATAATATGTCTAATCCACACATAAAAGTGAATAAATTGAACAAAAACTTGAAATCTGAAAACAAGATTATTTCTAATTTTTAGCTCTTAACTTGGTCTAAAATATATGTTTTCACTTTTTTATGACTAAATAAGCTATAATATGTCTAATCCACACATAAAAGTGAATAAATTGAACAAAATCTTGAAATCTGAAAACAAGATTATTTCTAATTTTTAGCTCTTAACTTGGTCTAAAATATCTGTTTTCAACATTTTATGACTAAATAAGCTATAATATGTACAATCCACACATAAAAGTGCAGAAATTGAAAAGAAACTTGAAATCTGAAAACAAGATTATTTCTAATTTTTAGCTCTTAACTTGGTCTAAAATATCTGTTTTCAACATTTTATGACTAAATAAGCTATAATATGTCTAATCCACACATAAAAGTGAATAAATTGAACAAAATCTTGAAATCTGAAAACAAGATTATTTCTAATTTTTAGCTCTTAACTTGGTCTAAAATATCTGTTTTCAACATTTTATGACTAAATAAGCTATAATATGTACAATCCACACATAAAAGTGCAGAAATTGAAAAGAAACTTGAAATCTGAAAACAAGATTATTTCTAATTTTTAGCTCTTAACTTGGTCTAAAATATCTGTTTTCAACATTTTATGACTAAATAAGCTATAATATGTCTAATCCACACATAAAAGTGAATAAATTGAACAAAAACTTGAAATCTGAAAACAAGATTATTTCTAATTTTTAGCTTTCAACTTGGTCTAAAATATCTGTTTTCAACATTTTATGACTGCATAAGCTATAATATGTACAATCCACACATAAAAGTGAATAAATTGAACAAAATCTTGAAATCTGAAAACAAGATTATTTCTAATTTTTAGCTCTTAACTTGGTCTAAAATATCTGTTTCCACATTTTATGACTAAATAAGCTGTAATATGTCTAATCCACACATAAAAGTGAATAAATTGAACAAAAACTTTAAATCGGAAAAAAAGATTATTTATAATTTTTAGCTCTTTACTTGGTCTAAAATATCTGTTTTCAACATTTTATGACTAAATAAGCTATAATATGTCTAATCCACACATAAAAGTGAATAAATTGAACAAAAACTTGAAATCTGAAAACAAGATTATTTCTAATTTTTAGCTCTTAACTTGGTCTAAAATATCTGTTTTCAACATTTTATGACTAAATAAGCTATAATATGTCTAATCCACACATAAAAGTGAATAAATTGAACAAAATCTTGATATCTGAAAACAAGATTATTTCTAATTTTTAGCTCTTAACTTGGTCTAAAATATCTGTTTTCAACATTTTATGACTAAATAAGCTATAATATGTACAATCCACACATATAAGTGCAGAAATTGAAAAGAAACTTGAAATCTGAAAACAAGATTATTTCTAATTTTTAGCTCTTAACTTGGTCTAAAATATCTGTTTTCAACATTTTATGACTAAATAAGCTATAATATGTCTAATCCACACATAAAAGTGAATAAATTGAACAAAGACTTGAAATCTGAAAACAAGATTATTTCTAATTTTTAGCTCTTAACTTGGTCTAAAATATATGTTTTCAACATTTTATGACTAAATAAGCTATAATATGTCTAATCCACACATAAAAGTGAATAAATTGAACAAAATCTTGAAATCTGAAAACAAGATTATTTCTAATTTTTAGCTCTTAACTTGGTCTAAAATATCTGTTTTCAACATTTTATGACTAAATAAGCTATAATATGTACAATCCACACATAAAAGTGCAGAAATTGAAAAGAAACTTGAAATCTGAAAACAAGATTATTTCTAATTTTTAGCTCTTAACTTGGTCTAAAATATCTGTTTTCAACATTTTATGACTAAATAAGCTATAATATGTCTAATCCACACATAAAAGTGAATAAATTGAACAAAATCTTGAAATCTGAAAACAAGATTATTTCTAATTTTTAGCTCTTAACTTGGTCTAAAATATCTGTTTTCAACATTTTATGACTAAATAAGCTATAATATGTACAATCCACACATAAAAGTGCAGAAATTGAAAAGAAACTTGAAATCTGAAAACAAGATTATTTCTAATTTTTAGCTCTTAACTTGGTCTAAAATATCTGTTTTCAACATTTTATGACTAAATAAGCTATAATATGTCTAATCCACACATAAAAGTGAATAAATTGAACAAAAACTTGAAATCTGAAAACAAGATTATTTCTAATTTTTAGCTTTCAACTTGGTCTAAAATATCTGTTTTCAACATTTTATGACTAAATAAGCTATAATATGTCTAATCCACACATAAAAGTGAATAAATTGAACAAAATCTTGAAATCTGAAAACAAGATTATTTCTAATTTTTAGCTCTTAACTTGGTCTAAAATATCTGTTTTCAACATTTTATGACTAAATAAGCTATAATATGTACAATCCACACATAAAAGTGCAGAAATTGAAAAGAAACTTGAAATCTGAAAACAAGATTATTTCTAATTTTTAGCTCTTAACTTGGTCTAAAATATCTGTTTTCAACATTTTATGACTAAATAAGCTATAATATGTCTAATCCACACATAAAAGTGAATAAATTGAACAAAAACTTGAAATCTGAAAACAAGATTATTTCTAATTTTTAGCTCTTAACTTGGTCTAAAATATCTGTTTTCAACATTTTATGACTAAATAAGCTATAATATGTCTAATCCACACATAAGAGTGAATAAATTGAACAAAATCTTGAAATCTGAAAACAAGATTATTTCTAATTTTTAGCTCTTAACTTGGTGTAAAATATCTGTTTTCAACATTTTATGACTAAATAAGCTATAATATGTCTAATCCACACATAAAAGTGAATAAATTGAACAAAATCTTGAAATCTGAAAACAAGATTATTTCTAATTTTTAGCTCTTAACTTGGTCTAAAATATCTGTTTTCAACATATTATGACTAAATAAGCAATAATATGTCTAATCCACACATAAAAGTGAATAAATTGAACAAAATCTTGAAATCTGAAAACAAGATTATTTCTAATTTTTAGCTCTTAACTTGGTCTAAAATATCTGTTTTCAACATTTTATGACTAAATAAGCTATAATATGTACAATCCACACATAAAAGTGCAGAAATTGAAAAGAAACTTGAAATCTGAAAACAAGATTATTTCTAATTTTTACCTCTTAACTTGGTCTAAAATATCTGTTTTCAACATTTTATGACTAAATAAGCAATAATATGTCTAATCCACACATAAAAGTGAATAAATTGAACAAAATCTTGAAATCTGAAAACAAGATTATTTCTAATTTTTAGCTCTTAACTTGGTCTAAAATATCTGTTTTCAACATTTTATGACTAAATAAGCTATAATATGTACAATCCACACATAAAAGTGCAGAAATTGAAAAGAAACTTGAAATCTGAAAACAAGATTATTTCTAATTTTTAGCTCTTAACTTGGTCTAAAATATCTGTTTTCAACATTTTATGACTAAATAAGCTAAAATATGTCTAATCCACACATAAAAGTGAATAAATTGAACAAAAACTTGAAATCTGAAAACAAGATTATTTCTAATTTTTAGCTCTTAACTTGGCCTAAAATATCTGTTTTCAACATTTTATGACTAAATAAGCTATAATATGTACAATCCACACATAAAAGTGCAGAAATTGAAAAGAAACTTGAAATCTGAAAACAAGATTATTTCTAATTTTTAGCTCTTAACTTGGTCTAAAATATCTGTTTTCAACATTTTATGACTAAATACGCTATAATATGTCTAATCCACACATAAAAGTGAATAAATTGAACAAAATCTTGAAATCTGAAAACAAGATTATTTCTAATTTTTAGCTCTTAACTTGGTCTAAAATATCTGTTTCAACATTTTATGACTAAATAAGCTGTAATATGTCTAATCCACACATAAAAGTGAATAAATTGAACAAAAACTTTAAATCGGAAAAAAAGATTATTTCTAATTTTTAGCTCTTTACTTGGTCTAAAATATCTGTTTTCAACATTTTATGACTCAATAAGCTATAATATGTCTAATCCACACATAAAAGTGAATAAATTGAACAAAAACTTTAGATCTGAAAACAAGATTATTTCTAATTCTTAGCTCTTAACTTGGTCTAAAATATCTGTTTTCAACATTTTATGACTAAATAAGCTATAATATGTCTAATCCACACATAAAAGTGAATAAATTGAACAAAATCTTGAAATCTGAAAACAAGATTATTTCTAATTTTTAGCTCTTAACTTGGTCTAAAATATCTGTTCTCAACATTTTATGACTAAATATGCTATAATATGTACAATCCACACATAAAAGTGCAGAAATTGAAAAGAAACTTGAAATCTGAAAACAAGATTATTTCTAATTTTTAGCTCTTAACTTGGTCTAAAATATCTGTTTTCAACATTTTATATATTTTTATTTAGTCATAAAATGTTGAAAACAGATATTTTAGACCAAGTTAAGAGCTAAAAATTAGAAATAATCTTGTTTTCAGATTTCAAGATTTTGTTCAATTTATTCACTTTTATGTGTGGATTAGACATATTATAGCTTATTTAGTCATAAAATGTTGAAAACAGATATTTTAGACCAAGTTAAGAGCTAAAAATTAGAAATAATCTTGTTTTCAGATTTCAAGTTTTTGTTCAATTTATTCACTTTTAAGTGTGGATTAGACATATTATAGCTTATTTAGTCATAAAATGTTGAAAACAGATATTTTAGACCAAGTTAAGAGCTAAAAATTAGAAATAATCTTGTTTCAGATTTCAAGTTTCTTTTCAATTTCTGCACTTTTATGTGTGGATTGTACATATTATAGCTTATTTAGTCATAAAATGTTGAAAACAGATATTTTAGACCAAGTTAGAGAGCTAAAAATTAGAAAATAATCTTGTTTTCAGATTTCAAGATTTTGTTCAATTTATTCACTTTTATGTGTGGATAGACATATTATAGCTTATTTAGTCATAAAATGTTGAAAACAGATATTTTAGACAAGTTAAGAGCTAAAAATTAGAAATAATCTTGTTTTCAGATTTCAAGTTTTTGTTCAATTTATTCACTTTTATGTGTGGATTAGACATATTATAGCTTATTTAGTCATAAAATGTTGAAAACAGATATTTTAGACCAAGTTAAGAGCTGAAAATTAGATATAATCTTGTTTTCAGATTTCAAGTTTCTTTTCAATTTCTGCACTTTTATGTGTGGATTGTACATATTATAGCTTATTAGTCATAAAATGTTGAAAACAGATATTTTAGACCAAGTTAAGAGCTAAAATTAGAAATAATCTTGTTTTCAGATTTCAAGATTTTGTTCAATTTATTCACTTTTATGTGTGGATTAGACATATTATAGCTTATTTAGTCATAAAATGTTGAAAACAGATATTTTAGACCAAGTTAAGAGCTAAAAATTAGAAATAATCTTGTTTTCAGATTTCAAGTTTTTGTTCAATTTATTCACTTTTATGTGTGGATTAGACATATTATAGCTTATTTAGTCATAAAATGTTGAAAACAGATATTTTAGACCAAGTTAAGAGCTAAAAATTAGAAATAATCTTGTTTTCAGATTTCAAGTTTCTTTTCAATTTCTGCACTTTTATGTGTGGATTGTACATATTATAGCTTATTTAGTCATAAAATGTTGAAAACAGATATTTTAGACCAAGTTAAGAGCTAAAAATTAGAAATATCTTGTTTTCAGATTTCAAGATTTTGTTCAATTTATTCACTTTTATGTGTGGATTAGACATATTATAGCTTATTTAGTCATAAAATGTTGAAAACATATATTTTAGACCAAGTTAAGAGCTAAAAATTAGAAATAATCTTGTTTTCAGATTCAAGATTTTGTTACAATTTATTCACTTTTATGTGTGGATTAGACATAATATATCTTATTTAGTCATAAAATGTTGAAAACAGATATTTTAGACCAAGTTAAGAGCTAAAAATAGAAATAATCTTGTTTTCAGATTTCAAGTTTTTGTTCAATTTATTCACTTTTATGTGTGGATTAGACATATTATAGCTTATTTAGTCATAAAATGTTAAAAACAGATATTTTAGACCAAGTTAAGAGCTAAAAATTAGAAATAATCTTGTTTTCAGATTTCAAGTTTCTTTTCAATTTCTGCACTTTTATGTGTGGATTGTACATATTATAGCTTATTTAGTCATAAAATGTTGAAAACAGATATTTTAGACCAAGTTAAGAGCTAAAAATTAGAAATAATCTTGTTTTCAGATTTCAAGATTTTTTTCAATTTATTCACTTTTATGTGTGGATTAGACATATTATAGCTTATTTAGTCATAAAATGTTGAAAACAGATATTTTAGACCAAGTTAAAGGCTAAAAATTAGAAATAATCTTGTTTTCAGATTTCAAGTTTTTGTTCAATTTATTCACTTTTATGTGTGGATTAGACATATTATAGCTTATTTAGTCATAAAATGTTGAAAACAGATATTTTAGACCAAGTTAAGATCTAAAAATTAGAAATAATCTTGTTTTCAGATTTCAAGTTTCTTTTCAATTTCTGCACTTTATGTGTGCATTGTACATATTATAGCTTATTTAGTCATAAAATGTTGAAGACAGATATTTTAGACCAAGTTAAGAGCTAAAAATTAGAAATATCTTGTTTTCAGATTTCAAGATTTTGTTCAATTTATTCACTTTTATGTGTGGATTAGACATATTATAGCTTATATAGTCATAAAATGTTGAAAACAGATATTTTAGACCAAGTTAAGAGCTAAAAATTAGAAATAATCTTGTTTTCAGATTTCAAGCTTTTGTTCAATTTATTCACTTTTATGTGTGGATTAGACATATTATAGCTTATTTAGTCATAAAATGTTGAAAACAGATATTTTAGACCAAGTTAAGAGCTAAAAATTAGAAATAATCTTGTTTTCAGATTTCAAGTTTCTTTTCAATTTCTGCACTTTTATGTGTGGATTGTACATATTATAGCTTATTTAGTCATAAAATGTTGAAAACAGATATTTTAGACCAAGTTAAGAGCTAAAAATTAGAAATAATCTTGTTTTCAGATTTCAAGATTTTGTTCAATTTATTCACTTTTATGTGTGGATTAGACATATTATAGCTTATTTAGTCATAAATGTTGAAAACAGATATTTTTAGACCAAGTTAGAGCTAAAAATTAGAAATAATCTTGTTTTCCGATTTAAAGTTTTTGTTCAATTTATTCACTTTTATGTGTGGATTAGACATATTATAGCTTATTTAGTCATAAAATGTTGAAAACAGATATTTTAGACCAAGTTAAGAGCTAAAAATTAGAAATAATCTTGTTTTCAGATTTCAAGATTTTGTTCAATTTATTCACTTTTATGTGTGGATTAGACATATTATAGCTTATTTAGTCATAAAATGTTGAAAACAGATATTTTAGACCAAGTAAGAGCTAAAAATTAGAAATAATCTTGTTTTCAGATTTCAATTTTTTTTTCAATTTCTGCACTTTTATGTGTGGATTGTACATATTATAGCTTATTTAGTCATAAAATGTTGAAAACAGATATTTTAGACCAAGTTAAGAGCTAAAAATTAGAAATAATCTTGTTTTCAGATTCAAGATTTTGTTCAAGTTATTCACTTTTATGTGTGGATTAGACATATTATAGCTTATTTAGTCATAAAATGTTGAAAACAGATATTTTAGACCAAGTTAAGAGCTAAAAATTAGAAATAATCTTGTTTTCAGATTCAAGTTTCTTTCAATTTCTGCACTTTTATGTGTGGATTGTACATATTATAGCTTATTTAGTCATAAAATGTTGAGAACAGATATCTTAGACCAAGTTAAGAGCTAAAAATTAGAAATAATCTTGTTTTCAGATTTCAAGATTTTGTTCAATTTATTCACTTTTATGTGTGGATTAGACATATTATAGCTTATTTAGTCATAAAATGTTGAAAACAGATATTTTAGACCAAGTTAAGAGCTAAAATTAGAAATAATCTTGTTTTCAGATTTCAAGTTTCATTTCAATTCTGCACTTTTATGTGTGGATTGTACATATTATAGCTTATTTAGTCATAAATGTGAAAACAGATATTTTAGACCAAGTTAAGAGCTAAAAATTAGAAATAATCTTGTTTCAGATTTCAAGATTTTGTTCAATTTATTCACTTTTATGTGTGGATTAGACATATTATAGCTTATTTAGTCATAAAATGTTGAAAACAGATATTTTAGACCAAGTTAAGAGCTAAAAATTAGAAATAATCTTGTTTTCAGATTTCAAGTTTTGTTCAATTTATTCACTTTTATGTGTGGATTAGACATATTATAGCTTATTTAGTCATAAAATGTTGAAAACAGATATTTTAGACCAAGTTAAGAGCTAAAAATTAGAAATAATCTTGTTTTCAGATTTCAAGTTTCTTTTCAATTTCTGCACATTTATGTGTGGATTGTACATATATAGCTTATTTAGTCATAAAATGTTGAAACAGATATTTTAGACCAAGTTAAGAGCTTAAAAATTAGAAATAATCTTGTTTTCAGATTTCAAGATTTTGTTCAATTTATTCACTTTTATGTGTGGGATTAGACATATTATAGCTTATTTAGTCATAAAATGTTGAAAACAGATATTTTAGGACCAAGTTAAGAGCTAAAAATTAGAAATAATCTTGTTTTCAGATTTCAAGTTTCTTTTCAATTTTCTGCACTTTTATGTGTGGATTGTACATATTATAGCTTATTTAGTCATAAAATGTTGAAAACAGATATTTTAGACCAAGTTAAGAGCTAAAATGAGAAATAATCTTGTTTTCAGATTTCAAGATTTTATTCAATTTATTCACTTTTATGTGTGGATTAGGACATATTATAGCTTATTTAGTCATAAAATGTTGAAAACAGATATTTTAGACCAAGTTAAGAGCTAAAAATTAGAAATAATCTTGTTTTCAGATTTCAAGTTTTTGTTCAATTTATTCACTTTTATGTGTGGATTAGACATATTATAGCTTATTTAGTCATAAAATGTTGAAAACAGATATTTTAGACCAAGTTAAGAGCTAAAAATTAGAAATAATCTTGTTTTCAGATTCAAGTTTCTTTTCAATTTCTGCACTTTTATGTGTGGATTGTACATATTATAGCTTATTTAGTCATAAAATGTTGAAAACAGATATTTTAGACCAAGTTAAGAGCTAAAAATTAGAAATAATCTTGTTTTCAGATTTCAAGATTTTGTTCAATTTATTCACTTTTATGTGTGGATTAGACATATTATAGCTATTTAGTCCATAAAATGTTGAAAACAGATATTTAGACAAGTTAAGAGCTAAAATTAGAAATAATCTTGTTTTCAGATTTCAAGTTTTTTGTTCAATTTATTCACTTTATGTGTGGATTAGACATATTATAGCTTATTTAGTCATAAAATGTTGAAAACAGATATTTTAGACCAAGTTAAGAGCTAAAAATTAAGAAATAATCTTGTTTTTCAGATTTCAAATTTCTTTCAATTTCTGCACTTTTATGTGTGGATTGTACATATTATAACTTATTTAGTCATAAAATGTTGAAAACAGATATTTTAGACAAGTTAAGAGCTAAAAATTAGAAAAATCTTGTTTTCAGATTTCAAGTTTTTGTTCAATTTATTCACTTTTATGTGTGGATTAGACATATTATAGCTTATTTAGTCCATAAATGTTGAAAACATATATTTTAGACCAAGTTAAGAGCTAAAATAAGAAATAATCTTGTTTTCAGTTTCAAGTTTCTTTTCAATTTCTGCACTTTATGTGTGGATTGTACATATTATAGCTTATTTAGTCATAAAATGTTGAAAACAGATATTTTAGGACCAAGTTAAGAGCTAAAATTAGAAATAATCTTGTTTTCAGATTTCAAGATTTTGTTCAATTTATTCACTTTTATGTGGATTAGACATATTATAGCTTATTTAGTCATAAAATGTTGAAAACAGATATTTTAGACCAAGTTAAGAGCTAAAAATTAGAAATAATCTTGTTTTCAGATTTCAAGATTTTGTTCAATTTATTCACTTTTATGTGTGGATTAGGAGCAATATTATAGCTTATTTAGTCATAAAATGTTGAAAACAGATATTTTAGACCAAGTTAAGAGCTAAAAATTAGAAATAATCTTGTTTTCAGATTTCAGTTTCTTTTCAATTTCTGCACTTTATGTGTGGATTGTACATATTATAGCTTATTTAGTCATACAATGTTGAAAACAGATATTTTAGACCAAGTTAAGAGCTAAAATGAGAAATAATCTTGTTTTCAGATTCAAGATTTTGTTCAATTTATTCACTTTTATGTGTGGATTAGACATATTATAGCTTATTTAGTCATAAAATGTTGAAAACAGATATTTTAGACCAAGTTAAGAGCTAAAAATTAGAAATAATCTTGTTTTCAGATTTCAAGTTTTTGTTCAATTTATTCACTTTTATGTGTGGATTAG
>CAUEHI010000021.1:0-36057 GCA_958507055.1 Crioceris asparagi
CTTTTTTTCTATGAGGAATCACCTCCTTAAATGTTTTACACTTATTCAGTTACACCCTGTATAATATGTCCAAACCACACATAAAAGTGCAGAAATTGAGCAAAAACTTAAAATCGGAAAATAAGATTATTTCTAATATTTAGCTCTTAACTTGGTCTAAAATGTCTATTTTCAGAATTTTATTACTAAATAAGTTATATGTCCAATTCACACATAAAACTGCAGAAATTGAACAAAAACTTAAAATCGGAAAATAAGATTATTTCATATTTTCAGCTCATAACTCGGTCTAAAATGTCTGTTTTCGACATTTTATGACTAAATAAGTTATAATATGTCTAATCCTCACATAAAAGTGCAGAAATTGAACAAAAACTTGAAATTGGAAAATAAGATTATTTCTAATTTTTAGCTCATAACTCGGTCTAAAATGTCTATTTTCAGAGTTTTATCACTAAATAAGTTATAATATGTCCAATTCACACATAAAAGTGCAGAAATTGAAAAAAAAACTTTAATTCGGAAAATAAGATTATTTCATACTTTTAGCTCATAACTTGGTCTAAAATGTCTGTTTTCAAAATTTTATGACTAAATAAGTTATGATATGTCCAATCCACACATCAAAGTGTAGAAATTGAACAAAAGCTTGAAATCGGAAAATAAGATTATTTCATATATTTAGCTCATAACTTGGTCTAAGATGTCTGTTTTCGACATTTCATGACTAAATAAGATATAATATGTCTAATCCTCACATAAAAGTGCAGAAATTGAACAAAAACTTGAAATCGGAAAATAAGATTATTTCTAATTATTAGCTCATAACTCGGTCTAAAATGTCTATTTTCAGAGATTTATCACTAAATAAGTTATAATATGTCCAATTCACACATAAAAGTGCAGAAATTGAACAAAAACTTAAAATCGGAAAATAAGAATATCTCATATTTTTAGCTCATAACTTGGGCTAATATGTCTGTTTTCAACATTTTATGACTAAATAATATATAATATGTCCAAACCACACATAAAAGTGCAGAAATTGAGCAAAAACTTAAAATCGGAAAATAAGATTATTTCTAATATTTAGCTCTTAACTTGGTCTAAAATGTCTATTTTCAGAATTTTATTACTAAATAAGTTATATGTCCAATTCACACATAAAACTGCAGAAATTGAACAAAAACTTAAAATCGGAAAATAAGATTATTTCATATTTTCAGCTCATAACTCGGTCTAAAATGTCTGTTTTCGACATTTTATGACTAAATAAGTTATAATATGTCTAATCCTCACATAAAAGTGCAGAAATTGAACAAAAACTTGAAATTGGAAAATAAGATTATTTCTAATTTTTAGCTCATAACTCGGTCTAAAATGTCTATTTTCAGAGTTTTGTCACTAAATAAGTTATAATATGTCCAATTCACACATAAAAGTGCAGAAATTGAAAAAAAAAACTTTAATTCGGAAAATAAGATTATTTCATACTTTTAGCTCATAACTTGGTCTAAAATGTCTGTTTTCAAAATTTTATGACTAAATAAGTTATGATATGTCCAATCCACACATCAAAGTGTAGAAATTGAACAAAAGCTTGAAATCGGAAAATAAGATTATTTCATATATTTAGCTCATAACTTGGTCTAAGATGTCTGTTTTCGACATTTCATGACTAAATAAGATATAATATGTCTAATCCTCACATAAAAGTGCAGAAATTGAACAAAAACTTGAAATCGGAAAATAAGATTATTTCTAATTATTAGCTCATAACTCGGTCTAAAATGTCTATTTTCAGAGATTTATCACTAAATAAGTTATAATATGTCCAATTCACACATAAAAGTGCAGAAATTGAAAAAAAAATTAAATCGGAAAATAAGATTATTTCATACTTTTAGCTCATAACTTGGTCTAAAATGTCTGTTTTCAACATTTTATGACTAAATAATTTATAATATGTCCAATCCACACATAAAAGTGCAGAAATTGAACAAAAACTTAAAATCGGAAAATAAGATTATTTATAATTTTTAGCTCTTTACTTGGTCTAAAATGTCCGTTTTCAGAATTTTATGACTAAATAAGTTATAATATGTCCAATTCACACATAAAAGTGCAGAAATTGAACAAAAACTTTAAATCGGAAAATAAGATTATTTCATACTTTCAGCTCATAACTTGGTCTAAAATGTCTGTTTTCAACATTTTATGACTAAATAAGTTATAATATGTCCAATCCACACATAGAAGTGCAGAAATTGAACAAAAACTTAAAATCGGAAAATAAGATTATTTCTAATATTTAGCACTTAACTTGGTCAAAAATGTCTATTTTCAGAATTTTATGACTAAATAAGTTATAATATGTCCAATTCACACATAAAGGTGCAGAAATTGAACAAAAACTTAAAATCGGAAAATAAGAATATCTCATATTTTTAGCTCATAACTTGGGCTAATATGTCTGTTTTCAACATTTTATAACTAAATAATATATAATATGTCCAAACCACACATAAAAGTGCAGATATTGAGCAAAAACTTAAAATCGGAAAATAAGATTATTTCTAATATTTAGCTCTTAACTTGGTCTAAAATGTCTATTTTCAGAATTTTATTACTAAATAAGTTATATGTCCAATTCACACATAAAAGTGCAGAAATTGAAAAAAAAACTTTAATTCGGAAAATAAGATTATTTCATACTTTTAGCTCATAACTTGGTCTAAAATGTCTGTTTTCAACATTTTATGACTAAATAAGTTATGATATGTCCAATCCACACATCAAAGTGTAGAAATTGAACAAAAACTTGAAATCGGAAAATAAGATTATTTATAATTTTTAGCTCTTTACTTGGTCTAAAATGTCTGTTTTCAGCATTTCATTACTAAACAAGTTATTATAAGTCCAATTCACACATAAAAGTGCAGAAATTGAAAAAAAACTTGAAATCGGAAAATAAGATTATTTCTAATTTTTAGCTCATAACTCGGTCTAAAATGTCTATTTTCAGAGTTTTATCACTAAATAAGTTATAATATGTCGAATTCTCACATAAAAGTGCAGAAATTGAGCAAAAACTTAAAATGGGAAAATAAGATTATTTCATATATTTAGCTCATAACTTGGTGTAAAAGGTCTGTTTTCGACATTTTATGACTAAATAAGTTATAATATGTCTAATCCTCACATAAAAGTGCAGAAATTGAACAAAAACTTGAAATCGGAAAATAAGATTATTTATAATTTTTAGCTCTTTACTTGGTCTAAAATGTCTGTTTTCAGCATTTCATTACTAAACAAGTTATAATAAGTCCAATTCACACATAAAAGTGCAGAAATTGAAAAAAAACTTGAAATCGGAAAATAAGATTATTTCTAATTTTTAGCTCATAACTCGGTCTAAAATGTCTATTTTCAGAGTTTTATCACTAAATAAGTTATAATATGTCGAACTCTCACATAAAAGTGCAGAAATTGAGCAAAAACTTAAAATGGGAAAATAAGATTATTTCTAATATTTAGCTCATAACTTGGTCTAAAATGACTGTTTTCGACATTTTTTGACTAAATAAGTTATAATATGTCTAATCCTCACATAAAAGTGCAGAAATTGAACAAAAACTTGAATTCGGAAAATAAGATTATTTCTATTTTTTAGCTCATAACTCTGTCTAAAATGTCTATTTTCAGAGTTTTATCACTAAATAAGTTATAATATGTCCAATTCACACATAAAAGTGCAGAAATTGAACAAAAACTTGAAATCGGAAAATAAGATTATTTCTAATTTTTAGCTCATAACTTGGTCTAAAATGTCTGTTTTCAACATTTAATGACTAATTAAGTTATAATATGTCCAATCCACACATAAATGTGCAGAAATTGAACAAAAACTTAAAATCGGCAAATAAGATTATTTCATATTTTTAGCTCATAACTTGGTCTAATATGACTATTTTCAACATTTTGTGACTAAATAATATATAATATGTCCGAACCACACATGAAAGTGCAGAAATTGAGCAAAAACTTAAAATCGGAAAATAAGATTATTTCTAAGATTTAGCTCTTAACTTGGTCTAAAATGTCTATTTTCAGAATTTTATGACTAAATAATTTATAATATGTCCAATTCACACATAAAAGTGCAGAAATTGAACAAAAGCTTAAAATCGGAAAATAAGATTATTTCTAATATTTAGCACTTAACTTGGTCAAAAATGTCTATTTTCAGAATTTTATGACTAAATAAGTTATAATATGTCCAATTCACACATAAAAGTGCAGAAATTGAACAAAAACTTAAAATCGGAAAATAAGAATATCTCATATTTTTAGCTCATAACTTGGTCTAATATGTCTGTTTTCAACATTTTATGACTAAATAATATATAATATGTCCAAACCACACTTAAAAGTGCAGAAATTGAGCAAAAACTTAAAATCGGAAAATAAGATTATTTCTAATATTTAGCTCTTAACTTGGTCTAAAATGTCTATTTTCAGAATTTTATTACTAAATAAGTTATAATATGTCCAATTCACACATAAAAGTGCAGAAATTGAACAAAAACTTAAAATCGGAAAATAAGATTATTTCATATTTTCAGCTCATAACTTGGTCTAAAATGCCTGTTTTCGACATTTTATGACTAATTAAGTTATAATATGGTCTAATCCACACATAAAAGTGCAGAAATTGAACAAAAACTTTAAATCGGAAAATAAGATCATTTATAATTTTTAGCTCTTTACATGGTCTAAAATGTCTGTTTTCAGCATTTCATTACTAAATAAGTTATAATAAGTCCAATTCACACATAAAAGTGCAGAAATTGAAAAAAAACTTGAAATCGGAAAATAAGATTATTTCTAATTTTTAGCTCATAACTCGGTCTATAATGTCTATTTTCAGAGTTTTATCACTAAATAAGTTATAATATGTCCAATTCACACATAAAAGTGCAGAAATTGAAAAAAAAACTTTAAATCGGAAAATAAGATTATTTCTAATATTTAGCTCTTAACTTGGTCTAAAATGTCTATTTTCAGAATTTTATGACTCAATAAGTTATAATATGTCCAATTCACATATAAAAGTGCAGAAATTGAAAAAAAACTTAGAATCGGAAAATAAGATTATTTCATATTTTTAGCTCATAACATGGTCTAAGATGTCTGTTTTCGACATTTTATGACTAAATAAGTTACAATATGTCTAATCCTCACATAAAAGTGCAGAAATTGAACAAAAACTTGAAATCGGAAAATAAGATAATTTATAATTTTTAGCTCTTTACTTGGTCTAAAATGTCTGTTTTCAGCATTTCATGACTAAATAAGTTTTAGTAAGTCCAATTCACACATAAAAGTGCAGAAATTGAAAAAAAAAATTAATTCGGAAAATAAGATTATTTCATACATTTAGCTCATAACTTGGTCTAAAATGACTGTTTTCGACATTTTTTGACTAAATAAGTTATAATATGTCTAATCCTCACATAAAAGTGCAGAAATTGAACAAAACCTTGAAATCGGAAAATAATATTATTTCTAATTTTTAGCAAATAAATCTGTCTAAAATGTCTATTTTCAGAGTTTTATCACTAAATAAGTTATAATATGTCCAATTCACACATAAAAGTGCAGAAATTGAACAAAAACTTGAAATCGGAAAATAAGATTATTTCTAATTTTTAGCTCATAACTCGGTCTAAAATGTGTATTTTCAGAGTTTTATCTCTAAATAAGTTATAATATGTCCAATTAACACATAAAAGTGCTGAAATTTAAAAAAAAACTTTAAATCGGAAAATAAGATTATTTCATACTTTTAGCTCATAACTTGGTCTAAAATGTCTGTTTACAACATTTTATGACTAAATAAGTTATAATATGTCCAATCCACACATAAAAGTGCAGAAATTAAACAACAACTTAAAATCGGCAAATAAGATTATTTCATATTTTTAGCTCACATCTTGGTCTAATATGTCTGTTTTCAACATTTTATGACTAAATAATATATAATATGTCCAAACCACACATAAAAGTGCAGAAATTGAGCAAAAACTTAAAATCGGAAAATAAATTATTTCTAATATTTAGCTCTTAACTTGGTCTAAAATGTCTATTTTCAGAATTTTATGACTAAATAAGTTATAATATGTCCAATTCACACATAAAAGTGCAGAAATTAAACAAAAACTTAAAATCGGAAAATAAGATTATTTCATATTTTTAGCTCATAACTTGGTCTAAGATGTCTGTTTTCGACATTTTATGACTAAATAAATTATAATATGTCCAATCCACACATAAAAGTGCAAAAATTGAACAAAAACTTAGAATCGGAAAATAAGATTATTTCATATTTTTAGCTCATAACTTGGTCTAAGATGTCTGTTTTCGACATTTTATGACTAAATAAGTTACAATATGTATATAAATATGTATAAATATATAAATGTGCAGAAATTTAACAAAAACTTGAAATCGGAAAATAAGATTATTTCTAATTATTAGCTCATAAATCGGTCTAAAATGTCTATTTTCAGAGATTTATCACTAGATAAGTTATAATATGTCCAATTCAAACATAAAAGTGCAGAAATTAAAAAAAAAAATCGGAAAATAAGATTATTTCATACTTTTAGCTCATAACTTGGTCTAAAATGTCTGTTTTCAACATTTTATGACTAAATAAATTATAATATGTCCAATCCACACATAAAAGTGCAAAAATTGAACAAAAACTTAGAATCGGAAAATAAGATTATTTCATATTTTTAGCTCATAACTTGGTCTAAGATGTCTGTTTTCGACATTTTATGACTAAATAAGTTACAATATGTCTAATCCTCACATAAAAGTGCAGAAATTGAACAAAAACTTGAAATCGGAAAATAAGATTATTTATAATTTTTAGCTCTTTACTTGGTCTAAAATGTCTGTTTTCAGCATTTCATGACTAAATAAGTTATAGTAAGTCCAATTCACAAATAAAAGTGCAGAAATTGAAAAAAAAAATAAATCGGAAAATAAGATTATTTCATACTTTCAGCTCATAACTTGGTCTAAAATGTCTGTTTTCAACATTTTATGACTAAATAAATTATAATATGTCAAATCCACACATAAAAGTGCAGAAATTGAACAAAAACTTAAAATCGGAAAATAAGATTATTTATAATTTTTAGCTCTTTACTTGGTCTGAAATGTCTGTTTTCAGCATTTCATGACTAAATAAGTCAAAGTAAGTCCAATTCACACATAAAAGTGCAGAAATTGAGCAAAAGCTTAAAATGGGAAAATAAGATTATTTCTAATATTTAGCTCTTAACTTGGTCTAAAATGTCTTTTTTCAGAATTTTATGACCAAATAAGTTATAATATGTCCAATTCACACATAAAAGTGCAGAAATTGAACAAAAACTTAAAATCGGAAATTAAGATTATTTCATATTTTTAGCTCATAACTTGGTCTAAAATGACTGTTTTCGACATTTTTTGACTAAATAAGTTATAATATGTCTAATCCTCATATAAAAGTGCAGAAATTGAACAAAAACTTGAAATCGGAAAATAATATTATTTCTAATTTTTAGCAAATAACTCTGTCTAAAATGTCTATTTTCAGAGTTTTATCACTAAATAAGTTATAACATGTCCAATTCACACATAAAAGTGCAGAAATTGAACAAAAACTTGAAATCGGAAAATAAGATTATTTCTAATTTTTAGCTCATAACTCGGTCTAAAATGTCTATTTTCAGAGTTTTATCTCTAAATAAGTTATAATATGTCCAATTCACACATAAAAGTGCAGAAATTTAAAAAAAGAACTTTAAATCGGAAAATAAGATTATTTCATACTTTTAGCTCATAACTTGGTCTAAAATGTCTGTTTTCAACATTTTATGACTAAATAAGTTATAATATGTCCAATCCACACGTAAAAGTGCAGAGTTTGAACAAAAACTTAAAATCGGCAAATAAGATTATTTCATATTTTTAGCTCATAACTTCGTCTAATATGTCTGTTTTTAACATTTTATGACTAAATAATATATAATATGTCCAAACCACACATAAAAGTGCAGAAATTGAGCAAAAACTTAAAGTCGGAAAATAAGATTATTTCTAATATTTAGCTCTTAACTTGGTCTAAAATGTCTATTTTCAGAATTTTATGACTAAATAAGTTATAATATGTCCAATTCACACATAAAAGTGCAGAAATTGAACAAAAACTTAAAATCGGAAAATAAGATTATTTCATATTTTTAGCTCATAACTTGGTCTAAGATGTCTGTTTTCGACATTTTATGACTAAATAATATATAATATGTCCAAACCACACATAAAAGTGCAGAAATTGAGCAAAAACTCAAAATCGGAAAATAAGATTATTTCTAATATTTAGCTCTTAACTTGGTCTAAAATGTCTATTTTCAGAATTTTATGACTCAATAAATTATAATATGTCCAATTCACATATAAAAGTGCAGAAATTGAACAAAAACTTAGAATCGGAAAATAAGATTATTTCATATTTTTAGCTCATAACTTGGTCTAAGAGGTCTGTTTTCGACATTTTATGACTAAATAAGTTACAATATGTCTAATCCTCACATAAAAGTGCAGAAATTGAACAAAAACTTGAAATCGGAAAATAAGATTATTTATAATTTTTAGCTCTTTACTTGGTCTAAAATGTCTGTTTTCAGCATTTCATGACTAAATAAGTTATAGTAAGTCCAATTCACACATAAAAGTGCAGAAATTGAAAAAAAAATTCAAATCGGAAAATAAGATTATTTCATACTTTTAGCTCATAACTTGGTCTAAAATGTCTGTTTTCAACATTTTATGACTAAATAATTTATAATATGTCAAATCCACACATAAAAGTGCAGAAATTGAACAAAAACTTAAAATCGGAAAATAAGATTATTTATAATTTTTAGCTCTTTACTTGGTCTAAAATGTCTGTTTTCAGCATTTAATGACTAAATAAGTTAAAGTAAGTCCAATCCACACATAAAAGTGCAGAAATTGAGCAAAAACTTAAAATGGGAAAATAAGATTATTTCTAATATTTAGCTCTTAACTTGGTCTAAAATGTCTTTTTTCAGAATTTTATGACTAAATAAGTTATAATATGTCCAATTCACACATAAAAGTGCAGAAATTGAACAAAAACTTAAAATCGGAAAATAATATTATTTCTAATTTTTAGCAAATAACTCTGTCTAAAATGTCTATTTTCAGAGTTTTATCACTAAATAAGTTATAATATGTCCAATTCACACATAAAAGTGCAGAAATTGAACAAAAACTTGAAATCGGAAAATAAGATTATTTCTAATTTTTAGCTCATATCTCGGTCTAAAATGTCTATGTTCAGAATTTTATCTCAAAATAAGTTATAATATGTCCAATTCACACATAAAAGTGCAGACATTTAAAAAAAAACTTTAAATCGGAAATTAAGATTATTTCATACTTTTAGCTCATAACTTTGTCTAAAATGTCTGTTTTCAACATTTTATGACTAAATAAGTTATAATATGTCCAATCCACACATAAAAGTGCAGAAATTGAACAAATACTTAAAATCGGCAAATAAGATTATTTCATATTTTTAGCTCATAACTTGGTCTAATATGTCTGTTTTCAACATTTTATGACTAAATAATATATAATATGTCCAAACCACACATAAAAGTGCAGAAATTGAGCAAAAACTTAAAATCGGAAAATAAGATTATTTCTAATATTTAGCTCTTAACTTGGTCTAAAATGTCTATTTTCAGAATTTTATGACTAAATAAGTTATAATATGTCCAATTCACACATAAAAGTGCAGAAATTGAACAAAAACTTAAAATCGGAAAATAAGATTATTTCATATTTTTAGCTCATAACTTGGTCTAAGATGTCTGTTTTCGACATTTTATGACTAAATAAGTTATAATATGTCTAATCCTCACATAAATGTGCAGAAATTTAACAAAAACTTGAAATCGGAAAATAAGATTATTTCTAATTATTAGCTCATAAATCGGTCTAAAATGTCTATTTTCAGAGATTTATCACTAAATAAGTTATAATATGACCAATTCAAACATAAAAGTGCAGTAATTGAAAAAAAAATTAAATCGGAAAATAAGATTATTTCATACTTTTAGCTCATAACTTGGTCTAAAATGTCTGTTTTCAATATTTTATGACTAAATAAATTATAATATGTCCAATCCACACATAAAAGTGCAGAAATTGAACAAAAACTTAAATTCGGAAAATAAGATTATTTATAATTTTTAGCTCTTTACTTGGTCTAAAATGTCCGTTTTCAGAATTTTATGACTAAATAAGTTATAATATGTCCAATTCACACATAAAAGTGCAAAAATTGAACAAAAACTTAAAATTGGAAAATAAGATTATTCCATATTTTCAGCTCATAACTTGGTCTAAAATGTCTGTTTTCGACATTGTATGACTAAATAAGTTATAATATGTCTAATCCTCACATAAAAGTGCAGAGTAGATAAACTAGGAGAGTTCTGGGACGGAAGTGACCTGTCAACCACAGAACACAACCTGAGAACAGCATATTGACAGTGACACGGAACACAGTGACAGATGTGACACGGAACACAGAGACAGTATTTTTCCAACGGGGTTTCAAATGTTAGATTCCTACATTTCATGAGCGCCATCTAGCGGAGAGGGGATAAGTTACTGCATTTAGATTTCTACAATTCATGAGCGCCATCTAGCGGAGAGGGGATAAGTTACTGCATTTAGATTCCTACAATTCATGAGCGCCATCTAGCGGAGAGGGGATATGTTACTGCATTTAGATTCCTACTTTTCATGACCGCCATTAGGGATTATTTATTTTATTGTTGAGGAAAAAAAGTTCTCAATTGCGCGGGATCGAACCCACAACCACACACACCAACACGTTAACAGTCTAAGCGTTTTCCAAGCCTGCCATCTCGGTTACCCATGTGAATGTGAGAAAGCAATGTATATATTTTGCATAGCGGCGCGTGCGCACTTACATCAGATAAGCCGCGAGCTCATAAATTGGAATGTCGATGTGTTAACATCGATGTCGACGTAAGCATGGGCGATAAGCCGTTTGGGTCTGCGCGCTCGGAAAACCCTTCTCGTTTCAAGTAAACGACTCCCAAAATCGTCTTCTGCCGAAAATTTGATGGCGATTCAGTTTTTGATTCATTTAAATCGGTCAAGATTTGATTTTCGTATAGAATATACGAGTTAAATTGCAAATTATACTTTTTCGACACAACAGCATCATTAAAAGTGCTTAAGAAATTAGGAGTGAAAGAAAATGTGTTATGTTTAATATTGTATTTATAAAATTTGCTTTATACCTGTGTAAATGTGAGAAATCAAAGAATGTATGTTGGATGACGGCGCGTGCGCACTTACATCAGATAAGCCGCAAGCTCATAAATTGAAATGTCGATGTGTTAACATCGATGTCGGCACCGCTTCGACGTAAGCAAGGGCGATAAGCCGTTTGGGTGTGTGCGCTCGGACAACCCTCATCGTTTCAAGCAAACGACTCCCAAAATCGTCTTTTGCCGAAAATTTGATGGCGATTCAGTTTTTGATTCGTTTAAATCGGCCAAGATTTGATTTTCGTAAAGAATATACGAGTTGAATTGCAAATTATGCTTATTCGACACAACAGCATCATTAAACGTGCTTAAGAAATCAGGAGTGAAAGAAAATGTGTTATGTTTAATATTTTATTTATCAAAAGAGATTTTCTGAATAAAACATTGTACTTATAATTTGCTTTATACCTGTGTGAATGTGAGAAATCAAAGAATGTATGTTGGATGGCGGCGCGTGCGCACTTACATCAGATAAGCCGCAAGCTCATAAATTGAAATGTCGATGTGTTAACATCGATGTCGACGTAAGCATGGGCGATAAGCCGTATGGGTGTGTGCGCTCGGACAACCCTCATCGTTTCAAGCAAACGACTCCCAAAATCGTCTTTTGCCGAAAATTTGATGGCGATTCAGTTTTTGCTTCGTTTAAATCGGCCAAGATTTGATTTTCGTAAAGAATATATACGAGTTGAATTGCAAATTATGCTTATTCGACACAACAGCATCATTAAACGTGCTTAAACAAGAAATCAGGAGCGAAAGAAAATGTGTTATGTTTAATATTTTATTTATCAAGAGATTTTCTGAATAAAACATTATACTTAAAATTTGTTGTATTTAATAAATGATTTTATCAAACAAAATTTTTAAATAGAGTACGGAGTGATTCTTCTTGATGGCATCTCAATGCGTTGGCGAAAACGTGTAGGATTTTTGAAAACCTCATTCCAATCGTTTTCACTGAATTGGGTGGTAGGATTGATAGTCATATCATTGAACAATGTAAACACCTTACGTTTTTCCTCAAAAAAGTTTAGAATATTTTTTAATTCTTCCAAACCTCGAATGTGTTGCTCCAACCTTTCTTTCAACATCATCGTAACTCTATGACTCTCAGACTGAAACTGCTGTCAAAAAAACTTGTTTCTTGTCTCCCTCCCCCCTCCAATAAAAAACATTTTTTTAAATCTCTCTATTGCTCATAAAGGTAAAGTATTACAAAACCATTTATACAATTCATCAACATTTCTAAGACTACAATTATAGAATTGACTGCTACGTGTGTGGTGCATACATGATGTAAATTCGCTGTTGTTGAACGCTGGAACAGTGTGCCATGAGTCATCAAATTCCTCCAAATTCACGACTCTACTAGCTTGCTCGCCGTAGAAAGATTGAAGTTTTTCATCCAAAAATTGCTTCTTCTGATGTCCTCGCACATAGATGACATCAATTTCGTTGAGATTTTCCTTTAGAATCTAGCGCTTCGTATGGTATAAAGCCGGAAGAATATTTGAGGTTATGTACATTCTTCTCCAAATAACAAACGCCACATCGATCTGCTTTGCTTAGCGATGAGAACGGTATTGGTGGTAATAGCAAATAATTACTACATCGACGTCCAATCCTTAAGGCAATTTCTTTGGGGTGGAATTGGCACTCCACATTGAAGCCTTGAATGTCTACGAACGCTATTCTCATCTCTCCTCGACGATGGTTGAACTTAAACTGAGGACAGTGGTCATCCTAGTTCCATCTCTTTATAATTTCACTGAGAGGATGTTGTTCAATTATGTTATCGTGAATGATGATGCAATAGACACAAGTATTTGCTGGAAAACCTTTCGACGCTTCTATTTCAAGCTTGACATCAACACTTGAACTTTTCACGCTTTCATCTCGGTGAGAACAATCGATGACAAATAGAGGTTTATTTGCAAATTCTGAGTAACTTAGGAGCGGCGTATGTAGATAAGAGTGTTTGTAGCTTTTTCCAAATTGAGTGTAGTTGAAGTAAGCTTCGGTAAAATCCCCCTTTTCAAAGTCCAAATGCATCTTCTCCTTTGGATAGCTGTCTCCGTTCAGCGTCAAGGTGATATTCATAATGTTAGCATAATTAAATTTTGTAGGATCGTTATTCACTTGGTTCTTTTCGTGGTTGCTCTGGAAACAAACGATGACATAGCGAGGACTTTCTAAAAATGATGAAGTTTTCACCGACCAAATTTCGTTGGTGGCTCCTGTAGTGAGAGCAGGCAACATGTGAATTTCCCATTTTCTAAACGGTATCAAGATGGGAGTGTCAGCTTTGATTGCTTTTAAAAGTTGCAATTTAATTTGATCGTTTGGATGCAATCTTTGCACTTTGAGCTCGATATTTTCAATTTCCAATTGTACTTCAGTTGTTGTAGGATTGGCGATGGTAAAGCATTGATTGTCATTTTGAGCACGCACTAATCGAATGGTATGTTTTCCATATACGACATATTCGTAGTCATTGAAAATATTCAAAAAATGTTTCAACGGAATGAGCATACTAAATGACAAAGTATCCGCATTGATGACACCAACATCTTTATCTGGACTCCAAGTCGCTATACTCAAGGGTTTAGACTCTTCTTCACTATAACATAGAAACCCTCGAACGGTACTCACTATTCCAACGTCACGCACTGATTCCAACTCTTTACCATTTTGTTCGTAGCTAATGGATTGGAACATGAAAGCGCCAGCATTATTGACAAAAGATACTTCTCCAGTACCCTTGGTGCACTTAATTTTTCCACTGATATGTAACAGGCTTGCGTAAAGAGCATCGAAAGCATCCGATTGATTAATGCTAATTTCTATGACATCATTGTTGCGGAAAGATTTAACGTATGGATAGTAGGTACGCCACTCATCTTTTTGAATTGATGTGTCCATTTGAGATTTTTGGAAAATGTTGAACATTTGCGGAGATAACATTGTAGCCTAAGGATTTGAGAAATCGGATATTTTTCACACTGAGTTCACGACGGTGTTGGATGTTCTTTGTCTCGAAGAAGACTGATGGTCTATTCGTAGGTAGATGTATTTTATAAATACCTAGTACCATAATTCTTTGAGATGTAATCGAATTATGATTTCTTCACCTTGGAAATTCACCAGCTGAAAGTTTTGGTCCAAAATTTTAAGTGTTATATTATGAATCTCGTCTGTAGTGATGGGTAGATAAATGAGAGGATTTGGACTTTCGTCGATAGCGTAACCAGGATCTTCTCTGATAGCAAATTCGTAGATTGTGTGCGAAGGTCTATCGTTGTAGAAGGCTCCCGAAGTAATGTTGGAATCGATGTGTATGGTTCGTACTTTTATAATGTTGACAGGCTGATCGGACATGTGAGTAACATTTTTTGGTAGAATCTTAGGAGAGTATCCCAATATGTGTGTCAAAATATCGTTCGGAGTGAAATCAATATCAAAATCTTTAAAAAAAATTTCACATTTCAATGTATTATTATTCGGTTTGAGGTAGAAGTAATCTTCAGGCTTTACCTTCATCGTCTTTGGTACGATTGCTTTCTGAATAAACTTTTCAATATCCTCAATTTCGTATGCTCCCGTTGGAATGTCGATGCTTTTCTTACCCTTTCCATCTACATAGTGGAACTTTGTACCTTCATCGATGTTGGGTATACTGTTGTACGAATGAAAACTAAGAAGAGCTAAGCCATATTCACAGTCACGCTGCAAGTGAAGCGGCGGTGATAGATCAATTGAGAGAATCGAAGAAAGACTCTTCAAAGTCAGTATTGTATCACTTCGTTTCATCGACATGACTGATACACAAGTAGTTGTGACAGTATCTTTTATTGACATAGAAATGCTAAACACAAGTGTCCACAATTGTTTTGATCATATGTTTGATATACATCATAATTATAAAATATCTTGACACGCTGCTTTCCAAAATAATCGACCAATTCCTTTGGCGGCTTCAAATTTCCAAAACTATCGAAATATTGTACAGCGTTATCATCCTTTTTGTAAGCTACCCAGTGTGTACCTGGATTGATGGAGGAATCAAAATTCACTACGGCACATTCGCGACGTCTTGTATGGTCAGGAAGAGTGTCGCGCATAAAAACACCGCGAAAATGTGGAATTTTCAGCTTTTTCGCACATTCCATAATCTCCCCATCGTACAGAGCTCTGTTGGGTAGCTGAGCTAGTAGTTTTTTTGTTTCAAGTACAATCCTTCTCCTCCTTTATGCTGTTTCTTCAAGAACAGACCGAATCCGTTACGCGTTTTTCGTAGATACAAGCCGGATCCCAAGTGTTCCATAGCTTTATTATGTCGTGCGTCTTCTTCCATCTTTTTCTTTGCATTTTTCGTGTCGATGATGGTCTTTGCGATGACGCTCGCTCCTCCAGCCAGCGACCCTAGAGCCGAGAGACCGGCAAACAAGGGAATTAGCGGTAGAAATCCGCCACTTTTTGGCAATGGTATAATTCTAGGTACTCGAATACGTTTTCGACCTCCACATTTTTTGACGGCTAATCGAGCTGCTTTCAAAGCAGCAGCAGATGACTTTTTCGAACTGCCACCTTCGTGATGAGACTTTTCCATAGCTTGATGAATCTTCTTTGCAATTTGGGAGAATCGTTTATCCATACCCATGCCGAGTTTGCGTTTTGCCTTCATAGCGTTGGTGACGAACCAAGCAGCAGATTTTTCACCAAATTTTGCGTCTTTCGATTTGACTCGTTCCCAAGCTCTATGTTCCAACACTTGATCGGCTTTATGGCGTTCTTCCAATGATTTGTTTTGAGAGTATGCAATGTCGTGTTCCCTGCAAGCTTCGTCCAACGGATTTATACCTCTATCTCCACGTTCTAAACGTTCTTTCAATTTAGTTCCCGGGCCACAATATGAATAGCCTGGCAGATGTAGTTCGAATGGTAGGTTATTGATAAGCATATTAACCACACCCTTACCGTGATGAATCAACATTGAAAATGATGTCAATATTGAAAGACATGAACATTTATACAAAATCCTATACATTTCATGGTATTGTGCACAACATGAGGGTCGTTCAACAGAAGCATACCTTACCGATCGAAAATTTAGATTACTTAAATGAAAGTCAATCTACCAGCAGTAAGCATGGCACATTGCTACCACATTCATTTCGTGCAATCATATGTGGACCGAGTGGATGTGGGAAAACAAATGCAGCACTTTCACTGCTCTTCCACCCAAATGGTGCTAAATTTGAAAACGTTTACGTGTATTCAAAGTCATTGTATCAACCCAAGTATCAGTTACTCGAAGAGGTGTTGAAAAAAGTCAAAGGAATCGAATATTTTCAATTCAAAGAGAACGAGGAAATTATAAGTCCCAACGAGGCTAAACCAAATTCCATATTCATTTTTGATAACATATCTTGTGATAAACAGCAGAAAATCCAAGAATATTATTCCATGTGTCGACATCGAGGTATAGATGTTATGTACATTGTACATAGTTCGCAAAACGAAAATCAATGAAATCGCTAGGATCATAAAAAAGAAATACTTATCATTGAAATTGGGTAAATCAGAAGAGGATGAGGCATTACAAAAATGTTTCAAACCCATATCGGTTCCACTGAAAAAGCAGCTGGCAGTAGCTGAAAAGCTTAGGAATGAACATACCGTACCAAAAAAAGAAGTGAAGACAGAGGATGCATCGGTCGGCAATGCTGAAATTCTACCACCATTCCAGAAACTTGATGGCCAGTACTGATGGAGATGATGAAGTGTTCGATGAAGAAGGAACATTTGACGAAGATACAATTGCTCCTCAAGTCATTCAAGCATATATCGATCAGTATCCACCAATGAGTCATAAATTCTTAACACAATATTGGAGCAATGATGAGAAGATAGACAAAGTATACGGACCCATATATGATTTTACAACTTCAAAATGGCGGCTTGGTTCAAAAGAAATCGATTTTGATAAGCAGCACATCAAAGTTGCTGGACAACAAGTGATAGGAACACCTGGGCTATATGAACTGATATTCTACGATGATCCAGAAAATTTCAACAAGGACGATCTCGTTGCGTACATACACATTTTAGAACTGTCGAATGTACATAAAAAAGCAAATAGTGCATTGAAAGGAACTAATAGACGCAAATATATGGAAATCATCAAACCAATGTTTATTCGAAAGTCGTCGCGAATGACGGAGGGACGGGGCTTAATGTCATACAATTCCAAACCTATGGAATACATTTATTGGGATGACCCGAACGAATTGTGTGAGCGTTTACGATTGTTGTTGGCGTCCAAAAATGCTGGAAACACTTCACTTGACAATGAAATTATATCCATAATCGAAGAATTGAAAGAGGCCAACATCATTCAATAGACATCATTTCCAAGATGACCATCGATAAGTTCGGACATAGTTCTTCAAGAAAACGATTGCGTCCGATGATTGAACTTGGTGATGGTTTAGCACATACTCCTGACGGTAATATTGATTTAAAAAAATTGAAGCTGTGTAACGTAAAAATGCCAACTAATCCTATGGATGCTACCAACAAGCAGTACGTAGACAATCAGATGAAACATTGGGCTGACGTGTTTACGAAAACTATTGAGGACCTCACCGAGATTGTGAAACAATTCGAAAAAAAAATTGAAATTGTTACCGAAACATTCGGTGACTTTCGTAATCGAATTAGCGAGCTGTCTGCAAAAGACGTTGAATACAAACAGACAGACGATATTCTCGCTAAAAAACTTAATCACTTGCAGAAAGATGTTGAAACACAATTCTTTAAAGTGAACTTGGTTATATCAAATGTGGAGCGTGCTTACACAAACAATTTGAAACAACTCACTCATGCCATCAACAAAAAATTTGAAAATGCGACTGAAGCGCACACTTTAACCAAAAATGTGGAAAGAGAGTTGAATCAGTTTCGAACGAATGTCGTTTACCAAATATCTGAATTAGGACTGGATATTACAAATTTGAATATAAGCATAAAAAAAATCCAAGCATCCATAACAAATTTAGAGCAACTCATCACAAGAAAAAATAAGATAAAATGACTTTAATTTGAATATGAGTATAAAATCTAAGCATCCAAATTTTGAGCAACTCATCAAGAAAGACTTCGAGAGAAAAGGTTCAAATTGTCAACGAGTTGCATAAACCTGCTCGTAAAACATACCCCCGACGACGTACAATCATCAAAGGTTTGGATGATTTATGGCAAATGGACCTGGCAGAGATGCGTCAGTATGCTGGACAAAATCGAAATTTTAAATTGATTATGATCATAATTGATTGTTTCTCCAAGTACGTATGGACTCGTCCATTGAAAACGAAAACCGGTGAGGAAATAACTAAGGTATTTACAGACATTTTGATGCACACGAAACGTTGCCCAAAAAAATTACAGACGGACCAGGGTAAGGAATTTTTTAATAGTAAATTCCAAGAACTTATGAAAAAACATAACATCAACCACTATAATACGTACAGCGTCAAGAAAGCTGCAATAGCAGAACGTGTAATCAGAACGCTGAAAGAAAAACTTTTCAAATACTTTAGTTTGAATGGGACCTACAAATGGATGGACATGTTACCTAGCATTACAAAAGCCTACAATGATACACGTCACAGCAAGACTGGCTACAAACCATCGCAAGTTAATAAATCCAACGAAAAGCTCATTCTCGATAAAGCGTACGCGCACTTGAAGATTATCGGTCCGCGAAAATTAAAAGTCGGCGACATTGTTCGCTTGAGTAAGACTAAACATCTTTTCGAAAAAGGATACACTCCCAATTGGACGACAGAACTATTTAAAATTGTCACTGTCAAGATAACCAACCCCGTTACATATTTGTTGGAAGATATGCATGGAGTAAAAGTCAGTGGGGCTTTCTACGAAGAAGAATTGCAAAAAACCTCAAATCCCAACATCTATCTCGTGGAAAAGGTACTCAGGAAGAAAGGAAATAAATTGTATGTGAAATGGCTTGGGTAAGATAAGAAACACAACAGCTGGATAGGAAAAGACGCAATTGTTTGATTCGTAAAAGGCCCCCCAAACTCAACGATTTGTGCGTGTTTTACATAAGAAACAATGCATTTTTACCACTTTCTGCAAATGTGACCCGTTTTCCCATTTAACATGTAAAACTAGAAACAAGCAAAAATGATGTCACGTGATTTTCCGATATAAATAACGTGTGATTTGGAAAATGTTTGTTAGTTGATGTGAAAGTCTGACGCCAGTATGCGAGGAAATGAAGAAACTCTCCAAGCCGTCAATCGAATTCTAGATCAATACGAAGATGCTGCCCAACGAGAGTATGACGATGGGTTCGAAACTAGAGCTCAAACCGAAAAACCATTACTTTTGATGACTTTTCCTCTACCGCAACCAAGTAACTACGAGGTGCGATGTGGTCTGAGTCCTACAAGAGACTTTAGTGCATGCGTTATTCTGAAGCGAATGTTTACGCCTTGGGAAATTTCATTCACAACCTACGAATGGGCTTCAATCATCGCCTTCTTACAAGAAATACATCAAAATGCCGAAGATCGTGCTGCTATGGACCCTCTAGTGACAAAATGTGGAGACTTTGTGAAAATGGTTCAATATCAGTATGGTAGCTACATGAACATCGTGTCTGTTTCAAAGTTCAATGTCAACATGAACCTGTACGAAGAAGACATTGCTCTCATTTTAGATGTACAGCATGTGATTTCGGATCGACTTGCCATGTTGGAATCCATCAATTTCGATGAATTTTATCGAAATTTATTTGATATTGTTAGAAATTGGTTATGTAATTGTAATATGAGTGTTTTGGACCTACTTTATGGTTTTTGTGAAGCATCCTCAATCGATTGTCTATATACTAATGCTCTAAGAGAATATCTCTTTTATTATAATGCAGATATTGTACAGAATTTTTACATAGAAAATAAAACAACATAGTAAAATTGTGTTTTTTATTAAATATATTGAAAAAAACAATCTCATTCATAAAAAAACATTGGAAAGCAAAGTTTTCAATTATTGCAAGACTGCTAGGACAATTTCGTTGAAATTCGAAAATTGTGATAAATAAAACAAATTATGTCTGTATATATGTTATTATTAATATAAAAAATAAGATAAATATAAGAAAATCTGAAACATTTTAACATAGATTTTGAATATTCTATACATGCTATACATAAAGCCTTTAGTTGCGCTGGTGATGTCATTGACCTAAAACAGAAAAATTTATTGAACATCATGATGACCCCACGGTAATGTATCGAAAGAGTTTGGAATTAGAAATCGTTTATCGTCGTACGGACTTAGAGCAATTTTTGACTGTTCTATACTAAAAACATTGTGTGTATATGAACGGATGCAACGCTGACTCGTCGATTTTTGATTAAATTCCTTCAAGCAATTGAAATAATCATCAAAAGTAATCTTATTTTTTACAACATTATATTTCACTCCCTTTGATTTTTTGACTACTTTACCCCCCTGAACTTTAAATGTATACATTTTAGAACGCAAACCAATAAAATGAGTGATTATTTTACCATTTGCTTCATCCTTCATTAAACCCAACTTTTTCTTATTGACCAACGGTATTTTATAGATGTTTTCAACATTATAATCTGATGTATCAAATTTAGAGATATTAGCCTTTATAACTTCTTCATATGCATCACTACACAACAGTTCATAAATGAAACTATCGGTGTCCATGTATAAAAGTTTACATTTTTCAATACCTAATTTGGGTAGCATAAAATCATAATGAAAATCATACATGCACAATTTTGATAGATCCAAAGTAGCCATTCCAACATACAGCGGTTTGTTGAATACAACTTCGGTTTTCTGTAATTCGATAGCTACCAAGTTTTCATCGAAAATTGTTCGGTTCCGGAATTGTGGACTTGCAATTAAATTTTTCGCTCCGTATCTTCCCTCCCATGATCTTACTAGTTTAACAACCCTATGCTTACAGATATTTTCCATCGTTTTGCCAAACACCGCATTGTTCATAAGTTTGAATAAGTTCTTCTCAAATTCGTTCTTGGCTGCGGTCCTCAAAGTAGTGTTTAGCTCAATGTAAGATCGCAACCAAGCTGACTGCTTAAATTTCAAAATTTTATGTATTTTCGTGACTTTCAAACCATTTGCCAAACATTGCTTCAAATTTCTATAGTGTATAACATATTCTTTTTTATTATAAAGAGTTGTCATTAATTTTGGCAACTTTGAACCGGGTGGTATGCGGTGTTCGGCAGCGAATGGAAAATCTTGATGCAGACGGTGTAAGTTGTGAGGATATTCCAGATCCACTTGTAGCATATATCCCTCAGGTGCATCGTCTGGGATAGCTGTTACATCGAAATTTTCCACATCTTCCAGCCACGAAAACCCACCGTAAGGAAGAAATTCCGACATTGCCCACCCATATAAATTATTAACATCTAAATACATTATATAATTCGATGGTTTTGTGAAATATATTCCGGCATGTATTTGTTGTTGGCTTCCGAATATCTACCGCTACAAACCGAAATACCGCCACGAATCCCCTTTTCTATAAACATGATTTGATCTACATCATTCAGTAATTCCAGTTTACATTGAGTGAACTTTAATATCGCGTCCCAAGTGTATCCAGGCATGGTATAGTACCAAGCTGGATCTAACTCGTAGGTTGCTAAACATTTTTGTCGAAAATTCTCAAACACATCAGCCAACAACAAAACGTCTGTCTTTAAATAGAGATCAGAGTATACCCCCAAATTAGAAATTTTGAAAACTTCCCATACGCTTTGAGCATGAGCATACTGCCCATCAGATATATCTTCGTCGTTGAGTTTATTGTAAAAGTGTTCTTTCGCAGGTAATTCAGTTTCCTCAAGTTTTTCCAAACAATTAACATAATCATAGGGAAATACTCCTTTTTTGGTGAGAAAAGTGAACGTCTCTTCGTTCAATTCATTGAACTCGCGTTTCATAATTTTCAAATCTTGTCGATCCATTATTGAAGCTAATTTGTCTAATGATGTACCGAGAAAGCGAAAAGAGTCTATAAATCTGAATTTTATGTTTGTTTTATCATCAGAAAGAGTAAATGAAATATATTTTTCCATATTAATTGGCAGTATGCTCATGCATCCCTTTCTACTCAATTGTTTAATCATAAAATGACTATCGTAGCCGGACAAATTGTGGAAAATGATGGGTACCACAAACAATTTTCGAAAATTGAGATTGCAGGATTGGTGTGCAAATCCTCTGAACTTTCCAGTAAAATGATCATGATCACGTACAATGATGTCTTTTTCCATGAATTTTTTCTCGCAAATATGACATGTTATTGCATTACACTTGCTAGGATTTTCAGTCCGCAATGTTGGATATTTCATTTGCAAACCAGTCCATGCAATCTGTACCTCGATAGCTATTGAAAAATGACAAAGAATCATCATATGAGCATTTGACATAATAACCAGCGCTGTATGGTGTATGTCTTTGATATTTAGCTGTTTTAGAAGATACTGAATCATTTACATTCTCTAATTGGCACTCAAAATCTGCATAAATAACGAAAGGAGTTGTTTGTTTGTAAGCGAAATTTTTAAATTCTACATGAGTAAATTTTGGAAATGAAATTTTACAATGATTTAATTGAGAGCAAAGCGTTTGATGTTCCTCTAATTTTTCTTTATGTCGGAAATAATTGAGACATCGATCGCACATGAATTTTTTCCCATTATGTCTATTAATCTGATGTGATATTAATCGTGATAAATCTTTAATAAGGCAATAATGAAATTTAATATCGACAGTCTCATCATCAATGGGAGGAGCATCATAATCATTCAATTTTGGAAAATATTTATTTTGAATCAAAAGTAAATTTACATGTTTATCTAATTTATTGGATGTTAATCTAGCTGGCACTACATTATAAAATGATTTTTCTTTAACTACATTCAACTCTAATGCGTAAACATTTACAGAAATATCGTTTGCTTTCTCAAATTTTGCAATATGGTGTAACGACATCGGTGCATCTAGATTTTGAGTTTTCAAAACTGTTTTGTAATGAGGATATGATGAGGTTCTCGTTACCTGTCCTTTTGCAGGATGTAACGCTGCAACAACCGACCAATAAAAACAGGCTGTATCGTCATTTTGAATATTCAAACATGCATGCTTACTGGTGATTTGTTGTGGTAGTCTGATGAAAGATGAACCATTCCCGATTTCAACTTTGTTAATATTAACTTCTAATGAAATTATTTTCTTCAATGCCCAACCGCTATCACGTTCTTGAAATTCACTCATTTCATTTTGAATTTTGCTATAAACATTATCAATGAACCAGCGTTGCACGTCCGTCGAACCATCCACAATTGAATTTTTTGTATTAAAGTATTTTAAATCTAAAACTTCGCCATCATCATGTTTCGAAATCTTTATGAATTCGCCGCAGAAAGTTGTGTTGACTTTAATAATTACATGTTTTTCAAGGATTTTAGCAAGTTTTAGCTTCAAAATATTGAAACAATCTGCCAAGAATTGTTCCAAGTCAATATGTGCATGATTAAATATAATTCCCGTCTGAATTCGACTCACAAAACTCGATGTTATTTCTCTCCACTGAACCCTTTGTTTACGTTTAAGTCCGATGATGCTACCACCTCTATATTCTTTACGGTTCTTAATTAAATTTTGAAAATGTTTGAAATGTCCAATGTTTGTCTGTAGTTTTCTCCTAATTCCGATGGGTAAGTCTGTATTTTTCATTTCCCTATTACACATTCCTATATATCGTTTTAACCTATTCAACCAAACTCTTTCGTCTACACTAGTGAATTTATCAAATAAAATTTTTCGTAATTTTCTTATAGCTACAACTAAATTATCAGATTTTTTAATAACGCTAATTCTCTCCATCATAAAAATATTCAAAAAGACTCACTTAATTTTCCAATATTTCGAAAGATGCTGCAAGGTTCGCCTTCCCAGTCGGCACCTGTCCCAGGAAAACTAGGGAGTATTTTCCACTCCCGATTTCTTCTAGGTGTGGTAGATAGGTTTCGACAACCCGCTTTGGAAGGAACACTACAGTTTCCTCCAGCTCTAGCAAGATGGTTTCGCCAAACTTGCTGCCGACTGCCTTTGCACCTATAATTCGATACATCGTCTCAATTTGGAGATCGCTGATTTTGGTACAAGGTTTTTGTTCGATGATGGTGGCTTTATTAAGAGCTTGTAAAAATGCCATCTGTAACAATATAAATAAAAGCATCATTTTTGATATGTAAAGAGGAAAAGTATATGTAGAGAGAGAGAGAAAAAAAAGTATATGTTTGTAATACTTACTATTGCAGGTTGGTTGAGGGAAGAGAAAGTACAAGTTAACTGATGAAGGTTGCTGCTTCTGCTGTTGTGACACTAGAATGAGCAATGAGCTCCTAAAGGTTATCTTTGCTATTTATATTTTTCTTTCGCCTACGAATCCATAGGAAAATGATAACATGGAGCTGCACATGCATTCTTTTGTTGCAACAAACCACATTTCAAGTGGATATTGTTTCCTGTTGATTAATCTCACTTCCACTGAAAACCAACTTGTTTTTTCTGATAGCGATTTTTTTAATTAGACTTATCATACAACGGCGGTTTTTTGCGGTTTGGGAAAATTGAACAAATCCATATCAATTCATTTTTATTTTCGATTTAAAATAAATACATAATAAGCATCATTAAATATATGGAAAAATTTATATATGATTTCATAGATGAATTGGTATGTAATTTTGGCGATTTTTCGGAATTCTCTTCGCTCCTGCTGCTCTCAAGTGGAGTTGAGGATTCCTCTTCGTCACCATCGTCGTAGGACATATTTCTTTTGGCGGTTTCTTCTGATGGTAGATGAAATATTCCAGTATCTCCCCATGTTCTATTTGGGTAGAACACGAGTCGAATTTTAAACTTGTTTTCTCGCTCTGGAATTTCGGTGGAGAATACATGCATCTGTCCATCGTTCACGGTTATTTTTCTCATTGCTATACATTGTTGATCGTTGAAACAAATGCCTGCTTCGATTACATTTGGTGGTATATCTACGTACAACATGTTTCCAATTATATTGTATAAAAGTACAAACGATGCCTTCAATTTAGCCATCTTCTACTGTGTTTCTTCTCTAATACGTAGACACAAAATGAAAGCCATTAGACATCGCATCATCTTATATTTATCTCTCGATTGGCAATTACACATGCAGTATCCGAAAGAGTTACATCGTTCACATGCTCGACCGTCAACTTGGCTTTCTGGTATTTGGAAACATTTCTTAATGCAACAAAATTGTTCTTCTGAGGAATCTTGTTGTGATGATGCTGTTGACATTGTATCGAATAAGCATAATTTGCAATTCAACTCGTATATATTCTATACGAAAATCAAAACTTCGCTATTTCTTGACCGATTTAAATGAATCATAAACTGAATCGCCATCAAATTTTCGGCAGAAGACGATTTTGGGAGTTGTTTGCTTGAAACGAGAAGGGTTTTCCGAGCGCGCAGACCCAAACGACTTATCGCCCTTGCTCACGTCGACATCGATGTTAACACATCGACATTTCAATTTATGAGCTTGCGGCTTATCTGATGTAAGTGCGCACGCGCCCTCATCCAACATACATTCTTTGATTTCTCACATTTACACAGGTATAAAGCAAATTTTATAAATACAATATTAAACATAACACATTCTCTTTCACTCCTTATTTCTTAAGCACTTTTAATGATGCTGTTGTGTCGAAAAAGTATAATTTGCAATTTAACTCGTATATTCTATACGAAAATCAAATCTTGACCGATTTAAATGAATCAAAAACTGAATCGCCATCAAATTTTCGGCAGAAGACGATTTTGGGAGTCGTTTGCTTGAAACGAGAAGGGTTTTCCGAGCGCGCAGACCCAAACGGCTTATCGCCCATGCTCACGTCGAAGCGGTGTTAACACATCGACATTCCAATTTATGAGCTCGCGGCTTATCTGATGTAAGTGCGCCCGCGCCGCTATGCAAAATATATACATTGCTTTCTTACATTCACATGGGTAACCGAGATGGCAGGCTTGGAAAACGCTTAGACTGTTAACGTGTTGGTGTGTGTGGTTGTGGGTTCGATCCCGCGCAATTGAGAACTTTTTTTCCTCAACAATAAAATAAATAATCCCTAATGGCGGTGATGAAAAGTAGGAATCTAAATGCAGTAACTTATCCCCTCTCCGCTAGATGGCGCTCATGAATTGTAGGAATCTAAATGCAGTAACTTATCCCCTCTCCGCTAGATGGCGCTCATGAATTGTAGGAATCTAAATGCAGTAACTTATCCCCTCTCCGCTAGATGGCGCTCATGAAATGTAGGAATCTAACATTTGAAACCCCGTTGGAAAAATACTGTCTCTGTGTTCCGTGTCACATCTGTCACTGTGTTCCGTGTCACTGTCAATATGCTGTTTTCAGTTTGTGTTCTGTGGTTGACAGGTCACTTCCGTCCCAGAACTCTCCTAGTATATCTACTGTGCAGAAATTGAACAAAAACTTAAAATCGGAAAATAAGATTATTCCATATTTTCAGCTCATAACTTGGTCTAAAATATCTGTTTTCGACATTGTATGACTAAATAAGTTATAATATGTCTAATCCTCACATAAAAGTGCAGAAATTGAACAAAAACTTAAAATCGGAAAATAAGATTATTTCATATTTTTAGCTCATAACTTGGTCTAAGATGTCTGTTTTCGACATTTTATGACTAAATAAGTTATAATATGTCTAATCCTCACATAAAAGTGCAGAAATTGAACAAAAACTTAAAATTGGAAAATAAGATTATTCCATATTTTCAGCTCATAACTTGGTCTAAAATGTCTGTTTTCGACATTGTATGACTAAATAAGTTATAATATGTCTAATCCTCACATAAAAGTGCAAAGATTGAACAAAAACTTAAAATCGGAAAATAAGATTATTTCATATTTTTAGCTCATAACTTGGTCTAAGATGTCTGTTTTCGACATTTTATGACTAAATAAGTTATAATATGTCCAATTCACACATAAAAGTGCAGAAATTGAAAAAAAAATTTAATTCGGAAAATAATATTATTTCATACTTTTAGCTCATAACTTGGTCTAAAATGTCTGTTTTCAACATTTTATGACTAAATAAATTATAATATGTCCAATCCACACATAAAAGTGCAGAGATTGAACAAAAACTTAAAATCGGAAAATAAGATTATTTATAATTTTTAGCTCTTTACTTGGTCTAAAATGTCCGTTTTCAGAATTTTATGACTAAATAAGTTATAATATGTCCAATTCACACATAAAAGTGCAGAAATTGAACAAAAACTTTAAATCGGAAAATAAGATTATTTCATACTTTTAGCTCATAACTTGGTCTAAAATGTCTGTTTTCAACATTTTATGACTAAATAAATTATAATATGTCCAATCCACACATAAAAGTGCAGAGATTGAACAAAAACTTAAAATCGGAAAATAAGATTATTTATAATTTTTAGCTCTTTACATGGTCTAAAATGTCCGTTTTCAGAATTTTATGACTAAATAAGTTATAATATGTCCAATTCACACATAAAAGTGCAGAAATTGAAAAAAAAATTTAAATCGGAAAATAAGATTATTTCATACTTTTAGCTCATAACTTGGTCTAAAATGTCTGTTTTCAACATTTTATGACTAAATAAGTTATAATATGTCTAATCCTCACATAAAAGTGCAGAGATTGAACAAAAACTTAAAATCGGAAAATAAGATTATTTATAATTTTTAGCTCTTTACTTGGTCTAAAATGTCCGTTTTCAGAATTTTATGACTAAATAAGTTATAATATGTCCAATTCACACATAAAAGTGCAGAAATTGAACAAAAACTTTAATTCGGAAAATAAGATTATTTCATACTTTTAGCTCATAACTTGGTCTAAAATGTCTGTTTTCAACATTTTATGACTAAATAAGTTATAATATGTCCAATCCACACATAAAAGTGCAGAAATTGAACAAAAACTTAAAATCGGAAAATAAGATTATTTCTAATATTTAGCACTTAACTTGGTCAAAAATGTCTATTCTCAGAATTTTATGACTAAATAAGTTATAATATGTCCAATTCACACATAAAAGTGCAGAAATTGAACAAAAACTTAAAATCGGAAAATAAGAATATCTCATATTTTTAGCTCATAACTTGGTCTAATATGTCTGTTTTCAACATTTTATGACTAAATAATATATAATATGTCCAAACCTCACATAAAAGTGCAGAAATTGAGCAAAAACTTAAAATCGGAAAATAAGATTATTTCTAATATTTAGCTCTTAACTTGGTCTAAAATGTCTATTTTCAGAATTTTATTACTAAATAAGTTATAATATGTCCAATTCACAAATAAAACTGAAGAACTTGAACAAAAACTTAATATCGGAAAATAAGATTATTTCATATTTTCAGCTCATAACTTGGTCTAAAATGTCTGTTTTCGACATTTTATGACTAAATAAGTTATAATATGTCTAATCCTCACATAAATGTGCAGAGATTTAACAAAAACTTGAAATCGGAAAATAAGATTTTTTCTAATTATTAGCTCATAAATCGGTCTAAAATGTCTATTTTCAGAGATTTATCACTAAATAAGTTATAATATGACCAATTCAAACATAAAAGTGCAGAAATTGAAAAAAAATTAAATCGGAAAATAAGATTATTTCATACTTTTAACTCATAACTTGGTCTAAAATGTCTGTTTTCAACATTATATGACTAAATAAATTATAATATGTCCAATCCACACATAAAAGTGCAGATATTGAACAAAAACTTAAAATCGGAAAATAAGATTATTTATAATTTTTAGCTCTCTACTTGGTCTAAAATGTCCGTTTTCAGAATTTTATGACTAAATAAGTTATAATATGTCCAATTCACACATAAAAGTGCAAAAATTGAACAAAAACTTAAAATCGGAAAATAAGATTATTCCATATTTTCAGCTCATAACTTGGTCTAAAATGTCTGTTTTCGACATTGTATGACTAAATAAGTTATAATATGTCTAATCCTCACATAAAAGTGCAGAAATTGAACAAAAACTTAAAATCGGAAAATAAGATTATTTCATATTTTTAGCTTATAACTTGGTCTAAGATGTCTGTTTTCGACATTTTATGACTAAATAAGATATAATATGTCTAATCCTCACATAAAAGTGCAGAAATTGAACAAAAACTTGAAATCGGAAATTAAGATTATTTCTAATTATTAGCTCATAACTCGGTCTAAAATGTCTATTTTCAGAGATTTATCACTAAATAAGTTATAATATGTCCAATTCACACATAAAAGTGCAGAAATTGAAAAAAAAAAAAATCGGAAAATAAGATTATTTCATACTTTTAGCTCATAACTTGGTCTTAAATGTCTGTTTTCAACATCTTATGACTAAATAAATTATAATATGTCCAATCCACACATAAAGGTGCAGAAATTGAACAAAAACTTAAAATCGGAAAATAAGATTATTTATAATTTTTAGCTCTTTACTTGGTATAAAATGTCCGTTTTCAGAATTTTATGACTAAATAAGTTATAATATGTCTAATTCACACATAAAAGTGCAGAAATTGAACAAAAACTTTAAATCGGAAAATAAGATTATTTCATACTCTTAGCTCATAGCTTGGTCTAAAATGTCTGTTTTCAACATTTTATGACTAAATAAGTTATAATATGTCCAATCCACACATAAAAGTGCAGAAATTGAACAAAAACTTGAAATTGGAAAATAAGATAATTTCTAATTTTTAGCTCATAACTCGGTCTAAAATGTCTATTTTCAGAGTTTTATCACTAAATAAGTTATAATATGTCCAATTCACACATAAAAGTGCAGAAATTGAAAAAAAAAACTTTAAATCGGAAAATAAGATTATTCCATACTTTTAGCTCATAACTTGGTCTAAAATGTCTGTTTTCAACATTTTATGACTAAATAAGTTATAATATGTCCAATCCACACATAAAAGTGCAGAAATTGAACAAAAACTTAAAATCGGCAAATAAGATTATTTCATATTTTTAGCTCATAACTTTGTTTATTGTTTATTGTAAATTGTACACTACTACAACTATACAATTTTTAACCCATCAAAAACATACATGGGGTGTCATACACAGTACATAGTAGAATTATGTCTAAAATGTAGATACTAGACACGAAAAATATTAACAAATTGAAGGCGCACATAAAGGTATATAACGGACAACTTTTTAACAATGTTAACAAACAGTAAATATATATATATATATAAATATGTATAAAATCAGTCTATGGGGTCTGTGAAGTATTCTTCCAATGTGTAGTAAGCTTTTTGAACCAGTTTTTCTTTAAGTATTGTCCGAATTTTCTTCCTACTTAGCATTTTGTACGTTCCTGGCAACATATTATATATCTTCACTGCTGTGTGATTTACACTTAGTTGTGTTGATGACAGTCTGTGAAAGGGAACGATGAGCTTGGTTGCATTTCTGGTGCCATAGTTGTGGTTAAAGTTATTCTTCTGTAACTCGTCTTTGTGGTCGTGGATATAAGTGACACAGGCAAGTATAAACAAGGAAGTCAAAGTGAGGATGTTCTCCTGCCTGAACAATTGCTTACAGCTAGTTGTACGATCAGCATCGCATATTATCCTGACAGCCATTTTCTGTTTTATAAATATTTTCTCTTTTCCAGGCATATTTCCCCATACTAATATACCATATGCAATTGCTGAGTGAACAAAACCAAAATATGCCACTTTTGCAGCTTGCTGGCCAACTAACTGTTTTATTCTCCTGACTACGAAGATTCCTTTCGAGACACGTTTCCCCAGATCGTTAATGTGCTGTGTAAATTTCAGGTCTGACTGGAGTTGTATGCCCAGGAATTTTAGGTGGTTGGTTTCAGAATCTCCCGGTAAAAAACATAATGACTGGGTTTTTCCAGGGTTCATCCTCATCATGTTTGCATCGAACCATTGTTGAGCTTTTATTAACGTTGTTCTAGTATTTTTCTCTAGATCTTGTTGGTTACGGGCTACATTAAGGAAGTTCGTATCATCCACAAACATGACTGTGTCTACCTGCTCCATATTTGCAGGAAGATCATTCATATATACCAAGAAAAGTATTGGCCCCAATATGGATCCCTGTGGGACTCCTCTTGTAACCAATGCCCATTTCGAGCATTCTTCACCGATTTCTACTCTCTGGTATCTGTTTTCAAGGTAGCTGGTGATTAGCTTCAGAGTTACGCCTCTTATCCCATAATATTTCAGTTTTTTCAACAGCAGCGGGTGATCAATGGTGTCAAAGGCTTTACTTAAATCGCACGAGGATATTTTACATTTAATTCCTTCATCGATGGCTTGAGTGATCTTTCTGAGGATTTCTGCCAATGCTGTTGTTGTAGATTTGCCCTCCAAGTAGCCATGCTGTTGATCACTCCAGATATTTAAACTTGGTCTAATATGTCTGTTTTCAACATTTTATGACTAAATAATATATAATATGTCCAAACCACACATAAAAGTGCAGAAATTGAGCAAAAACTTAAAATCGGAAAATAAGTTTATTTCTAATATTTAGCTCTTAACTTGGTCTAAAATGTCTATTTTCAGAATTTTATGACTAAATAAGTTATAATATGTCCAATTCACATATAAAAGTGCAGAGATTGAACAAAAACTTAAAATCGGAAAATAAGATTATTTCATATTTTTAGCTCATAACTTGGTCTAAGATGTCTGTTTTCGACATTTTATGACTAAATAAGTTATAATATGTCTAATCCTCACATAAAAGTGCAGAAATTGAACAAAAACTTGAAATCGGAAAATTAGATTATTTATAATTTTTAGCTCTTTACTTGGTCTAAAATGTCTGTTTTCAGCATTTCATGACTAAATAAGTTATAGTAAGTCCAATTCACACATAAAAGTGCAGAAATTGAAAAAAAAATTTTAATCGGAAAATAAGATTATTTCATACTTTTAGCTCATAACTTGGTCTAAAATGTCTGTTTTCAACATTTTATGACTAAATAAATTATAGTAAGTCCAATTCACACATAAAAGTGCAGAAATTGAGCAAAAACTTAAAATGGGAATATAAGATTATTTCTAATATTTAGCTCTTAACTTGGTCTAAAATGTCTTTTTTCAGAATTTTATGACTAAATAAGTTATAATATGTCCAATTCACACATAAAAGTGCAGAAATTGAACAAAAACTTAAAATCGGAAATTAAGATTATTTCATATTTTTAGCTCATAACTTGGTCTAAAATGTCTGTTTTCGACATTTTTTGACTATATAAGTTATAATATATCTAATCCTCACATAAAAGTGCAGAAATTGAACAAAAACTTGAGATCGGAAAATAAGATTATTTCTAATTTTTAGCTCATAACTCTGTCTAAAATGTCTATTTTCAGATTTTTATCACTAAATAAGTTATAATATGTCCAATTCACACATAAAAGTGCAGAAATTGAACAAAAACTTGAAATCGGAAAATAAGATTATTTCTAATTTTTAGCTCATAACTCGGTCTAAAATGTTATTTTCAGAGTTTTATCTCTAAATAAGTTATAATATGTCCAATTCACACATAAGAGTGCAGAAATTTTTTAAGAAAACTTTAACTCGGAAAATAAGATTATTTCATACTTATAGCTCATAACTTGGTCTAAAATGTCTGTTTTCAACATTTTATGACTAAATAAGTTATAATATGTCCAAACCACACATAAAAGTGCAGAAATTGAGCAAAAACTTAAAATCGGAAAATAAGATTATTTCTAATATTTAGCTCTTAACTTGGTCTAAAATGTCTATTTTCAGAATTTTATGTCTAAATAAGTTATAATATGTACAATTTACATATAAAAGTGCAGAAATTGAACAAAAACCTAAAATCGGAAAATAAGATTATTTCATATTTTTAGCTCATAACTTGGTCTAAGATGTCTGTTTTCGACATTTTATGACTAAATAAGTTATAATATGTCTAATCCTCACTTAAAAGTGCAGAAATTGAACAAAAACTTGAAATCGGAAAATAAGATTATTTCTAATTATTAGCTCATAACTCGGTCTAAAATGTCTATTTTCAGAGATTTATCACTAAATAAGTTATAATATGACCAATTTACACATAAAAGTGCAGAAATTGAACTAAAACGTAAAATCGGCAAATAAGATTATTTCATATTTTTAGCTCATAACTTGGTCTAATATGTCTATTTTCAACATTTTATGACTAAATAATATATAATATGTCCAAACCACACATAAAAGTGAAGAAATTGAGCAAAAACTTAAAATCGGAAAATAAGATTATTTCTAATATTTAGCTCTTAACTTGGTCTAAAATGTCTATTTTCAGAATTTGTCCAATCCACACATAAAAGAGCAGAAATTGAACAAAAACTTTAAATCGGAAAATAAGATTATTTCATACTTTTAGCTCATAACTTGGTCTAAAATGTCTGTTTTCAACATCTTATGACTAAATAAGTTATAATATGTCCAATCCACACATAAAAGTGCAGAAATTGAACAAAAACTTTAAATCGGAAAATAAGATTATTTCATACTTTTAGCTCATAACTTGGTCAAAAATGTCTATTTTCAGAATTTTATGACTAAATAAGTTATAATAAGTCCAATTCACACATAAAAGTGCAGAAATTGAACAAAAACCTAAAATCGGAAAATAAGAATATCTCATATTTTTAGCTCATAACTTGGTCTAATATGTCTGTTTTCAACATTTTATGACTAAATAATATATAATATGTCCAAACCACACATAAAAGTGCAGAAATTGTGCGAAAACTTAAAATCGGAAAATAAGATTATTTCTAATATTTAGCTCTTAACTTGGTCTAAAATGTCTATTTTCAGAATTTTATTACTAAATAAGTTATAATATGTCCAATTCACACATAAAAGTGCAGAAATTGAACAAAAACTTAAAATCGGAAAATAAGATTATTTCATATTTTCAGCTCATAACTTGGTCTAAAATGTCTGTTTTCGACATTTTATGACTAAATAAGTTATAATATGTCTAATCCTCACATAAAAGTGCAGAAATTGAACAAAAACTTGAAATTGGAAAATAAGATTATTTCTAATTTTTAGCTCATAACTTTGTCTAAAATGTCTATTTTCAGAGTTTTATCACTAAATAAGTTATAATATGTCCAATTCGCACATAAAAGTGCAGAAATTGAAAAAAAAACTTTAAATCGAAAAATAACATTATTTCATACTTTTAGCTCATAACTTGGTCTAAAATGTCTGTTTTCAACATTTTATGACTAAATAAGTTATAATAAGTCCAATCCACACATCAAGGTGTAGAAATTGAACAAAAGCTTGAAATTGGAAAATAAGATTATCTCATATATTTAGCTCATAACTTGGTTTAAAAGGTCTGTTTTCGACATTTTATGACTAGATAAATTATAATATGTCAAATCCACACATAAAAGTGCAGAAATTGGACAAAAACTTAAAATCGGAAAATAAGATTATTTATAATTTTTAGCTCTTTACTTGCACTAATATGTCTGTTTTCAACATTTTATGACTAAATAATATATAATATGTCCAAACCACACATAAAAGTGCAGAAATTGAGCAGAAACTTAAAATCGGAAAATAAGATTATTTCTAATATTTAGCTCTTAACTTGGTCTAAAATGTCTATTTTCTGAATTTTATTACTAAATAAGTTATAATATGTCCAATTCACACATAAAAGTGCAGAAATTGAACAAAAACTTAAAATCGGAAAATAAGATTATTTCATATTTTCAGCTCATAACTTGGTCTAAAATGTCTGTTTTCGACATTTTATGACTAAATAAGTTATAATATGTCTAATCCTCACATAAAAGTGCAGAAATTGAACAAAAACTTGAAATTGGAAAATAAGATTATTTCTAATTTTTAGCTCATAACTCGGTCTTATTTGCCGATTTCAAGTTTTTGTTCAATTTCTGCACTTTTATGTGAGGATTAGACATATTATAACATATTTAGTCATAAAATGTCGAAAACAGACATTTTAGACCAAGTTATGAGCTAAATATATGAAATAATCTTATTTTCCGATTTTAAGTTTTTGTTCAATTTCTGCACTTTTATGTGTGGATTGGACATATTATAACTTATTTAGTCATAAAATGTTGAGAACAGACATTTTAGACCAAGTTATGAGCTAAAAGTATGACATAATCTTATTTTCCGATTTAAATTTTTTTTTCAATTTCTGCACTTTTATGTGTGAATTGGACATATTATAACTTACTTAGTGATAAAACTCTGAAAATAGACATTTTAGACCGAGTTATGAGCTAAAAATTAGAAATAATCTTATTTTCCGATTTCAAGTTTTTGTTC
>CAUEHI010000022.1:0-22724 GCA_958507055.1 Crioceris asparagi
CCATCACCATCACCATCACCATCACCATCACCATCACCATCACCATCACCATCACCATCACCATCACCATCACCATCACCATCACCATCACCATCACCATCACCATCACCATCACCATCACCATCACCATCACCATCACCATCACCATCACCATCACCATCACCATCACCATCACCATCACCATCACCATCACCATCACCATCACCATCACCATCACCATCACCATCACCATCACCATCACCATCACCATCACCATCACCATCACCATCACCATCACCATCACCATCACCATCACCATCACCATCACCATCACCATCACCATCACCATCACCATCACCATCACCATCACCATCACCATCACCATCACCATCACCATCACCATCACCATCACCATCACCATCACCATCACCATCACCATCACCATCACCATCACCATCACCATCACCATCACCATCACCATCACCATCACCATCACCATCACCATCACCATCACCATCACCATCACCATCACCATCACCATCACCATCACCATCACCATCACCATCACCATCACCATCACCATCACCATCACCATCACCATCACCATCACCATCACCATCACCATCACCATCACCATCACCATCACCATCACCATCACCATCACCATCACCATCACCATCACCATCACCATCACCATCACCATCACCATCACCATCACCATCACCATCACCATCACCATCACCATCACCATCACCATCACCATCACCATCACCATCACCATCACCATCACCATCACCATCACCATCACCATCACCATCACCATCACCATCACCATCACCATCACCATCACCATCACCATCACCATCACCATCACCAAAATATCTGTTTTCATCATTTTATGACTAAATAAGTTATAATATGTCCAATCCACACATAAAAGTGCAGAAATTGAACAAAAACTTAAAATCGGAAAATAAGATTATTTCTAATATTTAGCTCATAACTTGGTCTAAAATGTCTATTTTCAGAATTTTATGAATAAATAAGTTATAATATGTCCATTTCACACATAAAAGTGCAGAAATTGAAAAAAAACTTTAAATCGGAAAATCAGATTATTTCATACTTTTAGCTCATAACTTGGTCTAAAATGTCTGTTTTCAACATATTATGACTAAATAAGTTATAATATGTCCAATCCACACATAAAAGTGCAGAAATTGAACAAAAACTTTTAATCGGAAAATAAGATTTTTTCATATTTTTAGCTCATAACTTGGTCTAAAATGTCTGTTTTCGACATTTTATGACTAAATATGTTATAATATGTCTAACCCTCACATAAAAGTGCAGAAATTGAACAAAAACTTGAAATTGGAAAATAAGATTATTTCTAATTTTTAGCTCATAACTCGGTCTAAAATGTCTATTTTCAGAGTTTTATCACTAAATAAGTTATAATATGTCCAATTCACACATAAAAGTGCATAAATTGAAAAAAAACTTTAAATCGGAAAATAAGATTATTTCATACTTTTAGCTCATAACTTGGTCTAAAATGTCTGTTTTCAACATATTATGATTAAATAAGTTATAATATGTCCAATCCACACATAAAAGTGCAGAAATTGAACAAAAACTTAAAATCGGAAAATAAGATTATTTCTAATATTTAGCTCTTAACTTGGTCTAAAATGTCTATTTTCAGAATTTTATGAATAAATAAGTTATAATATGTCCATTTCACACATAAAAGTGCAGAGATTGAAAAAAAACTTTAAACCGGAAAATCAGATTATTTCATACTTTTAGCTCATAACTTGGTCTAAAATGTCTGTTTTCAACATATTATGACTAAATAAGTTATAATATGTCCAATCCACACATAAAAGTGTAGAAATTGAACAAAAACTTTTAATCGGAAAATAAGATTTTTTCATATTTTTAGCTCATAACTTGGTCTAAAATGTCTGTTTTCGACATTTTATGACTAAATATGTTATAATATGTCTAACCCTCACATAAAAGAGCAGAAATTGAACAAAAACTTGAAATTGGAAAATAAGATTATTTCTAATTCTTAGCTCATAACTCGGTCTAAAATGTCTATTTTCAGAGTTTTATCACTAAATAAGTTATAATATGTCCAATTCACACATAAAAGTGCAGAAATTGAAAAAAAAATCTTTAAATCGGAAAAGAAGATTATTTCATACTTTTAGCTCATAACTTGGTCTAAAATGTCTGTTTTCAACATTTTATGACTAAATAAGTTATAATATGTCCAATCCACACATAAAAGTGCAGAAATTGAACAAAAACTTAAAATCGGAAAATAAGATTATTTCATATTTTTAGCTCATAACTTGGTCTAATATGTCTGATTTCAACATTTTATGACTAAATAATATATAATATGTCCAAACTACACATAAAAGTGCAGAAATTGAGCAAAAACTTATAATCGGAAAATAAGATTATATCTAATATTTAACTCTTAACTTGGTCTAAAATGTCTATTTTCAGAATTTTATGACTAAATAAGTTATAATATGTCCAATTCACACATAAAAGTGCAGAAATTGAACAAAATCTTAAAATCGGAAAATAAGATTATATCATACTTTTAGCTCATAACTTGGTCTAAAATGTCTGTTTTCAACATTTTATGACTAAATAAGTTATAATATGTCCAAGCCACACATAAAAGTGCAGAAATTGAACAAAAACTTAAAATCGGAGAATAAGATTATTTCATATTTTTAGCTCATAACTTGGTCTAAAATGTCTGTTTTCGACATTCTATGACTAAATAAGTTATAATATGTCTAATCCTCACATAAAAGTGCAAAAATTGAACAAAAACTTGAAATCGGAAAATAAGATTATTTCTAATTATTAGCTCATAACTCGGTCTAAAATGTCTATTTTCAGAGTTTTATCACTAAATAAGTTATAATATGTCGAATTCACACATAAAAGTGCGGAAATTGAAAAAACTTTGAATCGGAAAATAAGATTATTTCATACTTTTAGCTCATAACTTGGTCCAAAATGTCAGTTTTCAGCATTTCATGACTAAATAATTTATAATAAGTCCAATTCACACATAAAAGTGCAGAAATTGAGCAATAACTTAAAATCGGAAAATAATATTATTTCTAATATTTAGCTCTTAACTTGGTCTAAAATGTCTATTTTCAGAATTTTATGACTAAATAAGTTATAATATGTCAAATCCACACATAAAAGTGCAGAAATTGAACAATAACTTAAAATCGGAAAATAAGATTATTTCATATTTTTAGCTCATAACTAGGTCTAATATGTCTGTTTTCAACATTTTATGACTAAATAATATATAATATGTCCAAACCACACATAAAAGTGCAGAAATTGAGCAAAAAGTTAAAATCGGAAAATAAGATTATTTCTAATATTTAGCTCTTAACTTGGTCTAAAATGTCTATTTTCAGAATTTTATGACTAAATAAGTTATAATATGTCCAATTCACACATAAAAGTGCAGAAATTGAACAAAAACTTAAAATCGGAAAATAAGATTATTTATAATTTTTAGCTCTTTACGTGGTCTAAAATGTCTGTTTTCAGCATTTCATGACTAAATAAGTTATAACATCACCATCACCATCACCATCACCATCACCATCACCATCACCATCACCATCACCATCACCATCACCATCACCATCACCATCACCATCACCATCACCATCACCATCACCATCACCATCACCATCACCATCACCATCACCATCACCATCACCATCACCATCACCATCACCATCACCATCACCATCACCATCACCATCACCATCACCATCACCATCACCATCACCATCACCATCACCATCACCATCACCATCACCATCACCATCACCATCACCATCACCATCACCATCACCATCACCATCACCATCACCATCACCATCACCATCACCATCACCATCACCATCACCATCACCATCACCATCACCATCACCATCACCATCACCATCACCATCACCATCACCATCACCATCACCATCACCATCACCATCACCATCACCATCACCATCACCATCACCATCACCATCACCATCACCATCACCATCACCATCACCATCACCATCACCATCACCATCACCATCACCATCACCATCACCATCACCATCACCATCACCATCACCATCACCATCACCATCACCATCACCATCACCATCACCATCACCATCACCATCACCATCACCATCACCATCACCATCACCATCACCATCACCATCACCATCACCATCACCATCACCATCACCATCACCATCACCATCACCATCACCATCACCATCACCATCACCATCACCATCACCATCACCATCACCATCACCATCACCATCACCATCACCATCACCATCACCATCACCATCACCATCACCATCACCATCACCATCACCATCACCATCACCATCACCATCACCATCACCATCACCATCACCATCACCATCACCATCACCATCACCATCACCATCACCATCACCATCACCATCACCATCACCATCACCATCACCATCACCATCACCATCACCATCACCATCACCATCACCATCACCATCACCATCACCATCACCATCACCATCACCATCACCATCACCATCACCATCACCTTCACCATCACCATCACCATCACCATCACCATCACCATCACCATCACCATCACCATCACCATCACCATCACCATCACCATCACCATCACCATCACCATCACCATCACCATCACCATCACCATCACCATCACCATCACCATCACCATCACCATCACCATCACCATCACCATCACCATCACCATCACCATCACCATCACCATCACCATCACCATCACCATCACCATCACCATCACCATCACCATCACCATCCATCACCATCACCATCACCATCACCATCACCATCACCATCACCATCACCATCACCATCACCATCACCATCACCATCACCATCACCATCACCATCACCATCACCATCACCATCACCATCACCGTCACCATCACCATCACCATCACCATCACCATCACCATCACCATCACCATCACCATCACCATCACCTTCACCATCACCATCACCATCACCATCACCATCACCATCACCATCACCATCACCATCACCATCACCATCACCATCACCATCACCATCACCATCACCATCACCATCACCATCACCATCACCATCACCATCACCATCACCATCACCATCACCATCACCATCACCATCACCATCACCATCACCATCACCATCACCATCACCATCACCATCACCATTACCATCACCTTCACCATCACCATCACCATCACCATCAACATCACCATCAACATCACCATCAACATCACCATCACCATCACCATCGCCATCACCATCACCATCACCATCGCCATCACCATCAACATCACCATCACCATCACCATCACCATCACCATCATCATCACAGTCACCATCACCATCACCATCACCATCACCATCACCATCACCATCACCATCACCATCACCATCACCATCACCATCACCATCACCATCACCATCACCATCACCATCACCATCACCATCACCATCACCATCACCATCACCATCACCATCACCATCACCATCACCATCACCATCACCATCACCATCACCATCACCATCACCATCACCATCACCATCACCATCACCATCACCATCACCATCACCATCACTATCACCATCACCATCACCATCACTATCACCATCACCATCACCATCACCATTACCATCACCATCACCATCACCATCACCGTCACCGTCACCATCACCATCACCATCACCATCACCATCACCATCACCATCACCATCACCATCACCATCACCATCACCATCACCATCACCATCACCATCACCATCACCATCACCATCACCATCACCATCACCATCACCATCACCATCACCATCACCATCACCATCACCATCAACATCACCATCACCATCACCATCACCATCACCATCACCATCACCATCACCATCACCATCACCATCACCATCACCATCACCATCACCATCACCATCACCATCACCATCACCATCACCATCACCATCACCATCACCATCACCATCACCATCACCATCACCATCACCATCACCATCACCATCACCATCACCATCACCATCACCATCACCATCACCATCACCATCACCATCACCATCACCATCACCATCACCATCACCATCACCATCACCATCACCATCACCATCACCATCACCATCACCATCACCATCACCATCACCATCACCATCACCATCACCATCACCATCACCATCACCATCACCATCACCATCACCATCACCATCACCATCACCATCACCATCACCATCACCATCACCATCACCATCACCATCACCATCACCATCACCATCACCATCACCATCACCATCACCATCACCATCACCATCACCATCACCATCACCATCACCATCACCATCACCATCACCATCACCATCACCATCACCATCACCATCACCATCACCATCACCATCACCATCACCATCACCATCACCATCACCATCACCATCACCATCACCATCACCATCACCATCACCATCACCATCACCATCACCATCACCATCACCATCACCATCACCATCACCATCACCATCACCATCACCATCACCATCACCATAACCATCACCATCACCATCACCATCACCATCACCATCACCATCACCATCACCATCACCATCACCATCACCATCACCATCACCATCACCATCTGCACTTTTATGTGTGAATTGGACATATTATAACTTATTTAGTCATAAAATTCTGAAAATAGACATTTTAGACCAAGTTAAGAGCTAAATATTAGAAATAATCTTATTTTCCGATTTTAAGTTTTTGCTCAATTTCTGCACTTTTATGTGTGAATTGGACTTATTATAACTTATTTAGTCTTGAAATGCTGAAAACGGATTTTTTAGACCAAGTAAAGAGCTAAAAATTATAAATAATCTTATATTCCGATTTTAAGTTTTTGTTCAATTTCTGCACTTTTATGTGTGGATTGGACATATTATAACTTATTTAGTGATAAAATTCCGAAAATAGACATTTTAGACCGAGTTATCAGCTAAAAATTAGAAATAATCTTATTTTCCAATTTCAAGTTTTTGTTCAATTTCTGCAATTTTATGTGAGGATTAGACATATTATAACTTATTTAGTCATAAAATGTCGAAAACAAACATTTTAGACCAAGTTATGAGCTAAAAATATGAAATAATCTTATTTTCCGATTTTAAGTTTTTGTTCAATTTCTGCACTTTTATGTGTGAATTGGACATTTTATAACTTATTTAGTCATAGAATTCTGAAAAAAGACATTTTAGACCAAGTAAAGAGCTAAAAATTATAAATAATCTTATTCTCCGATTTTAAGTTTTTGTTTAATTTCTGCTCTTTTATGTGTTAATTGGACATATTATAACTTATTTTGTCATAAAATTCTGAAAATAGATATTTTAGACCAAGTTAAGAGCTAAAGAAATAATCTTTTTTGCCGATTTCATGTTTTTGCTCAATTTCTGCACTTTTATGTGTGGATTGGACATATTATAACTTATTTAGTCATAAAATGTTGATAACAGACATTTTAGACCAAGTTATGTGCTAAAAGTATGAAATAATCTTATTTTCCGATTTTAAGTTTTTGTTCAATTTCTGCACTTTTATGTGTGGATTGGACATATTATAACTTATTTAGTGATAAAACTCTGAAAATAGACATTTTAGACCGAGTTATCAGCTAAAAATTAGAAATAATCTTATTTTCCGATTTCAAGTTTTTGTTCAATTTCTGCAATTTTATGTGAGGATTAGACATATTATTACTTATTTAGTCATAAAATGTCGAAAACAAACATTTTAGACCAAGTTATGAGCTAAAAATATGAAATAATCTTATTTTCCGATTTTAAGTTTTTGTTCAATTTCTGCACTTTTATGTGTGAATTGGACATATTATAACTTATTTAGTCATAGAATTCTGAAAAAAGACATTTTAGACCAAGTAAAGAGCTAAAAATTATAAATAATCTTATTCTCCGATTTTAAGTTTTTGTTTAATTTCTGCTCTTTTATGTGTTAATTGGACATATTATAACTTATTTTGTCATAAAATTCTGAAAATAGATATTTTAGACCAAGTTAAGAGCTAAAGAAATAATCTTTTTTTCCGATTTCATGTTTTTGCTCAATTTCTGCACTTTTATGTGTGGATTGGACATATTATAACTTATTTAGTCATAAAATGTTGAAAACAGACATTTTAGACCAAGTTATGTGCTAAAAGTATGAAATAATCTTATTTTCCGATTTTAAGTTTTTGTTCAATTTCTGCACTTTTATGTGTGGATTGGACATATTATAACTTATTTAGTGATAAAACTCTGAAAATAGACATTTTAGACCGAGTTATCAGCTAAAAATTAGAAATAATCTTATTTTCCGATTTCAAGTTTTTGTTCAATTTCTGCAATTTTATGTGAGGATTAGACATATTATTACTTATTTAGTCATAAAATGTCGAAAACAAACATTTTAGACCAAGTTATGAGCTAAAAATATGAAATAATCTTATTTTCCGATTTTAAGTTTTTGTTCAATTTCTGCACTTTTATGTGTGAAATGGACATATTATAACTTATTTAGTCATAGAATTCTGAAAAAAGACATTTTAGACCAAGTAAAGAGCTAAAAATTATAAATAATCTTATTCTCCGATTTTAAGTTTTTGTTTAATTTCTGCTCTTTTATGTGTTAATTGGACATATTATAACTTATTTAGTCATAATATTCTGAAAATAGATATTTTAGACCAAGTTAAGAGCTAAAGAAATAATATTTTTTTCCGATTTCATGTTTTTGCTCAATTTATGCACTTTTATGTGTGGATTGGACATATTATAACTTATTTAGTCATAGAATGTTGAAAACAGACATTTTAGACCAAGTTATGAGCTAAAAGTATGAGATAATCTTATTTTCCGATTTAAAGTTTTTATCAATTTCTTGTTACGTTCACAAATTTTAAGTGTCTAGTACTTACCACTATATTCTTCAACTGTTTTCAGGGGTGGAGTACTCATGCTGGTGCTTCCAATGATGTAGTTATTTCAGGCGAAATTTGAAATCCGCGCTGCAGAGTGGTGGAATCTGTCACGAAGGAAATCCAAAATGGCGGGAGAATGGAATTTCCGGGAGGGAGGAATGTGTGGCTGGCGGAAGGTTTCTTTTCGAGAGAGATGGTCTAGATCCCTCGTGGCAATCGGTTCGCAACCTAGTAAGAAGAAGTTCTGAATCTTTTGTGGCAATTTTAAGGAGTTGAATCGTCAAATTTGTATTTGTACTCACCAGTTTTGAGAGATTTACTTTCACTCCTTTTCGTTTTACGGATCCGAGCCCTAAGGATTCTGCACACAACACGTGCTCGACGGAAGTCGGATCTTGTGAACCATCTTCTAAACTGGTTGCACCTCAGGAGTCCAAGAATATCCGAGGCTTCAAGCTTTACCCAAAATTCATTGTGGCTGGGGTGAGTTGGAACGGCCTCCAACAACTACATACTGCGAGCAGTCCAGCGTAGTCACCAATCTTTCCAGAGAAGTCCCGAGCTCTAGAGTCCAGCCAGTCCAGCGGTCGGCTCTCAAATTCCACGAATGTCCAGAGATTAACCTCCCATCGATAAGTCCAATTTATTTTATGTTATAATTGCACAACTTAGACATTAGAGAATAAGAGTTGAAGAACGTAGAATATCGAGAGGGGTAACAGTCGAACAGTTAGCGAAATCCGCAGTTGAATTACTTTCGGGTGATGCGTTGATGTGGTTCCGGTCTCGGAAATCCACCCTTACTACTTGGGATGACATTGTAAGAGGGTTAAGGGACTCTTTCCTTCCCTATGATTATGAAAGTGCACTTTGGGACGAAATTCGGAGAAGAACTCAAGGTCCAGACGAGAAAGTCGTAGTATTCGTGTCGGCAATGTTAAATTTATTTAATAGATTACCGGTACGACCGTCAGAATCGATACAGTTAGGTCTAATCCGCAGGAACCTGCTACCAGATCTGCAAACCGCGATAGCACTGCAACCGTTGACGTCGATTGAACAACTACTAAGAAGTGCTCGGTTGGTCGAAGAAGCTCGAGCTAGAGCTGATCAATATCGACCTCCTCCAAACAAACACCTGCTCGAACCGAGTCTCGGCTATCATAAGACAAAAACAAGTCAGCATGTTACTGCATCTGCGTCTACTGGCATTCCGAACGAGTCGTCGCCGTGTACTAGTAAGGAATTACGTTGTTGGAAATGTGATCAGAGTGGTCACCGCGCGGTAGACTGTCGAAATACCAGCCAAATTATGTGCTACAAATGCAGAAAGCCCAATGTTACTCTTAGAAATTGTCCGACATGTTCTATCAATCGCAACTCAGCTTCGGGAAACGCTCGAAGGAGTCAGTGATCGGCCGGAACTGGCTCTCTTCAGAGAATAACTCGGCCGATGAACAACGTTATGCTTCAAATAAAGTCATTCTAGATTATATCCTTCATAGTACCTCGGGAGATAATAGGCCTCATGTGAAAGTTTCTTGCTATGGTATAACTATCTTAGGATTATTGGATTCGGGTGCTAGTCGTACTATTCTCGGGAAACCCGGCATAAGTTTAGTAGAACAACTTAAATTAAATGTTAACACAATCGACCAGAGTTGTATCGTCGCAGACGGATCCTCCCATGAAATCATCGGAACGTGTTCGCTACCGTTAGAATTGGAAGGTAAAATCAAAATGGTAGATGTAGTTCTTGTTCCAGACGTACCGCATACTCTTATCTTGGGGGTAGATTTCTGGGTAGCAATGGGTGTAGTCCCTGATTTACGAAGTAACTCTTGGCACTTTTCTTCATGCTTGCTCAGTTGTATCGAGGATGATAATCGATTCGAAGTAAGCTCCGATCAAGCGTTAGAACTACAGCAGCTCGTGGATAACTATTTTAGACAGCTTAAGTCTGAACTTGGTTGTATTCAGGGAATCGAGCATAAAATCGTTGTAGATGATCCTACACCGATAAAACAACGAAATTATCCTGTGTCTCCGAAAATCCAGGACGAAATAAATAAAGAACTCGACAGAATGTTAGCGCTCGGTGTTGTAGAACCGTCAAATAGCGCATGGTCTAGCCCGGTCTTGATGGTTCGAAAGAAAGATATGTCCTATCGTTTTTGTGTTGATTATCGCCGTCTGAATAGGGTGACTGTTAAGGACGCTTACCCATTACCTAGGATTTCGAGTATTTTAGATAAGCTTCGTAACGCAAAATTTTTATCGGCTCTGGACATTAGGTCTGCTTACTGGCAAATACCAGTCGCGCCTGAAAGTCGACCATTTACATCATTCTCGATCAGCGGAAGAGGACTATACCAGTTTTGCCGTTTGCCATTTGGCCTTACCAATTCTCCAGCCGTGTTTCAAAGGGTGATAGACACTGTCATTGGACATGACCTTGAACCCTTCGTTTTTGTTTATCTCGATGACCTGGTGATCGCAACTCCAGATTTCGAACAACACTTGAACATCTTGCAGAAAATATTCGATAGATTGACTCGTGCCCAGTTAACCTTGAATCGCGACAAGTGCAAGTTTTGTTTACCTCGCCTCAGATACCTCGGTTACGTAGTTGATAAAAGGGGCTTGCATGTCGACCCTGAGAAGGTTTCGGCAATCGTAAATATTCCCGTACCCAAGTCCCAGAAGGAAGTCCGACAAATCTTAGGAATGGCCTCGTGGTATAGGCGCTTCATACCAAATTTTGCCGATTTAGTCGTGCCCCTAACATCACTTCTTCGCAAAAATAAACAGTTTTCGTGGAGTACGTCTTGTGAGGCTTCATTCCGAAAGGTCAAAGAACTGCTAATATCAGCTCCTGTACTTCGTTGCCCCGATTTCGAACGAGAATTCACCGTACAAACGGACGCCAGTGCTTTTGGCATCGGAGCTGTGTTGACACAACAATATCCGGATGGTGAACATGTCGTTAGTTATATTAGCAGGTCTCTAACGCCACCGGAAAGGAACTACAGCACTACTCAACGAGAATGTCTCGCGGTGATTTGGGCAATCGAAAAATTCCGTGGATACCTGGAGGGATATCATTTTAAAGTTATTACCGATCATCACTCTTTGATTTGGCTGCAGCAACTTAAAAATCCCACCGGTAAGCTCTGTCGATGGGCGTTGCGGTTGCAAGCATTTGACTTTGAAATTTCCCATCGGAAGGGAAGGCACAACGTCGTCCCAGATGCATTAAGTCGCAGTGTTCCAGTGTTGACGGGAAGCGTTGCACTCGATCAAGTCCACGTTGAAAATCAAACGGGAGAGGACTCCTTTATTATGGTGCAACAACCCACTAAAGACCAGTGGTACAACCGCATGTTAAATAGCGTTCGCGATAATCCACTCAAGTTCGACAAATGGCGTGTACATGAATTCCAACTTTATAAATACCCGTCTAAAAGTGATTCGGATACCGACGTGAACGATTGGAGGCGCGTGATTCCGAAAGAATTGCGCCGAAAGGTCCTTCAAAGTTGTCATGACCATCCTACGAGTGGGCATTTGGGTGTTTTCAAAACGTATAATCGTCTTAAATTGTCGTATTATTGGCCACAGATGCGTAGTGATGTGGCTCGATATGTTCGTGGTTGTGCTATTTGTCAGGCGACAAAACCTGAGCAGCTGGCACCAAAAGGGCTCTTGGCGCGCAATCCTGTCGCGGATGTACCTTGGAAGGTAATTTCGAGCGATATCGTCGGTCCATTTCCGCGGTCGAAACAAGGGAACGTCTACATTCTCGTCGTACACGATTGCTTCTCAAAGTTTTCTCGGCTATTTCCTCTAAGGAAGGCGACTGCCAAGAATATAGCTCGCATCCTAGAGGACGAGATTATTTTGTTATTCGGTGCTCCACAGTTATTGCTCGTGGATAATGGCGTGCAATATACCGGCAAGGAACTGTCGGCTCTAACTGCCAGATACGGTATTCGTTTACGTTTCAACCCAGTTTACCATCCACAATCAAACCCGACCGAAAGGGTGAATAAAACCTTGAAGTCAATGTTGGCTGCGTTCGTCAAGACCGACCAACGCGAATGGGACTTGCATTTGAAGAAATTTGCTTGTGCCTTACGCACGTCAAAACATCAAGTCACAGGATATTCCCCGTTCATGTTAAATTTCAGTCGTGAATTTGTTCGGTCTGGTCGGGAGTATGGCCAACTAAAATCGACTGACAACGTCGAATTCGGTGTAAGGCAAGTGGGCAATCAAGCTCTGGATGCTTGTTACCAACTTGTCCGGGAACGGTTAGAGAAGGCCTATGAGGATAGTGCCCGGCGTTACAACATGTGACGACGACACGTAGAATTCGCTCCCGGAGACCTAGTTTGGCGAAAAAACTATTCACTTTCGGACGCTAGTCGAAAATTCTCCGCGTCATTAGCACCTCGCTATCTCGGTCCGTTTGAAGTAGCTAAGAAAATTGGTTACGGGACGTACATTCTCGAGGGAGATGAGAATCGTGGTCGTCGGAAGTGGCATATTCAGGATTTGAAGCCTTATCATGATAGACCCCCAGATTTGTGAGTTTCTTTCGAGTACTCTCTTTTACTTTTCATCCTAAAGAATCTCGAGCTTGACTATAGTTTTGGTGTGAAATTTCTCCAGAAATTTCCTATTGGGTGTGAGGGGAATGTTACGTTCACAAATTTTAAGTGTCTAGTACATACCACTATATTCTTCAACTGTTTTCGGGGGTGGAGTACTCATGCTGGTGCTTCCAATGATGTAGTTATTTCCCGCGAAATTTGAAATCCGCGCTGCAGAGTGGTGGAATCTGTCACGAAGGAAATCCAAAATGGCGGGAGAATGGAATTTCCGGGAGGGAGGAAAGTGTGGCTGGCGGAAGGTTTCTTTTCGAGAGAGATGGTCTAGATCCCTCGTGGCAATCGGTTCGCAACCTAGTAAGAAGAAGTTCTGAATCTTTTGTGGCAATTTTAAGGAGTTGAATCGTCAAATTTGTATTTGTACTCACCAGTTTTGAGAGATTTACTTTCACTCCTTTTCGTTTTACGGATCCGAGCCATAAGGATTCTGCACACAACACGTGCTCGACGGAAGTCGGATCTTGTGAACCATCTTCTAAACTGGTTGCACCTCAGGAGTCCAAGAATATCCGAGGCTCCAAGCTTTACCCAAAATTCATTGTGGCTGGGGTGAGTTGAAACGGCCTCCAACAACTACATACTGCGAGCAGTCCAGCGTAGTCACCAATCTTTCCAGAGAAGTCCCGAGCTCTAGAGTCCAGCCAGTCCAGCGGTCGGCTCTCAAATTCCACGAATGTCCAGAGATTAACCTACCACCGATAAGTCCAATTTATTTTATGTTTTAATTGCACAACTTAGACATTAGAGAATAAGAATTTCAATAATTTATTCAATCATAGTAATTTGAACTATTTGTCCAGTCAGCAAAATTCAAAACTATTATCTATTTAGTCAGTATTGTTTAATATTGTTACAGCTGCTAATTATCTCGTTGAGATATTAGTGATCAGTTAGTACAAGTTATACTTACATCGATATCTATCTGGCATTGATATTTCGAGCTCACGTATATTTTTGTATACTAACTTACCTCTGTACAAAGGCAGACCCTGTTATTCGATAATTTCATAAGATAAATGAGATAATCGTTGTTACGCAGATCTGCTTAACGAACGCCTCGATTAGAATCATTAATCGGCCTTTTGGAAGTTTTATTTCTTCCGTGGAGCACAGCGGTCACCCTTTCTTGACTCTTATTGCTACAAAATATTGTTAGTTTTAGTTATTGAGTAGATTTTAGTAGTAGAATCTTTGCTTACCTGATGGGATGAATACACTATTTAATAAAAATTGAACGTAATTCACAACCGTAGTTTTGTGTTTATTATTATTGCTGTCATTCGCGTCAAATCAGAGAAGCATTGACTGGTGAAGTTGTCAGTTGACGCCTGATCTGACAAACCCACGGAACGTCTTTAACCAAGAGTATAGGACACCTTAAATCTCAACTTAATTTTGTGCAGCATCACTGTTCTTCCCATTGGTTGTTCGCTTGTTCAATATTTTTTTTTTTATTTATTTTGGTTATTGCTATCCTTATATTTTATTGTAATAAATAAAACCTTTGCCTCGAAGATATATATATATATATTTCTTTTGCTTGCTACTGTTTGGGGAAGAACCCTTAACGTTTCAAGGTTTGAGAGTACATCGGGGCTGGTTGAGTCTAAACCTTGTGGCGCCCGATTTAGGTAGTTTACCTCTTCCATCTTGCAACCCACGCCGTCTCCACTTAGAGCGAAACCGTTTGGCGGCCCAACCAGCTCACTGGAATCAGGAATTCCACATCCAGCATTGGTAGGTTTTATAAGAATAAAAAAAAGGGCGTTACATTCTGCACTTTGAAAAAAAATAGAAGGAGTTATCCGATCGCGATGAAATTTCATACACTTATTAAAGAAAATAGAGCGATCAAGAACGTTTTTTCCAATTTTGAATATCTTTTTTCGTTTTTGAGATATTAAAAGTCATATTGTAGAAGTGTGCAGGAAGCAAGCTTATTTTCGACCAGTGATGAGCTACCCGAAATATTAGAGATAGAGCCCTAGTATGAGTGAATGAAAGTTTAAGAAATGTCCAAATAATGTTTTGAAAAAAAAATCAACCCTCTAGGACCTACCATAACCGAGATATAAAATTTCAAATTCGAACGTTTTTTACTTGATTGAAACTTGTGATAAAATTCAGAAATTTCATCCCTCAAATTTAAACGCTCGTAGCGCCCTTATTAAAGGGATATTTGAGAAAAAACCTAGCTTATAACACGACAGATTTTGTCAGCTTTGTAATGGATTAAAAAAATCTGAGATATTTTCATGGCTTCATAGATTGATTGAATGTCCCGTTTGAGCATGTTTTTCGCACCGAAAATTTACCCCCTCCCAGTTATTCCAGAACGTGGCGGTTCCTATGGGATTCGCGCAGCCGACGATTTTTTATGTTTAATTCCATCGTTGAGGCTATCATTAAGCTTTTGAATTTTTTCGATATCTCTTTTCGTTGTCTAAAAATAAATAATTGCATTTTTTTTCAACCCTCTATATTTAAAAAATGGTAAGAGATGAAGAATTCGTAACCGGCTGGTCATCTGCTCCCTACCTCAAAGAACATTTAAAAAAAAATTCAAAAAAATTCATTCAACACAAACCGAGAAAAACCGAAATGAATATCCACCTCCTTAATTTCCATATGCTTTTAGTATGAATTGGGCATATTATAACTTATTTAGTGATAAAACTCTGAAAATAGACATTTTAGACCGAGTTATGAGCTAAAAATAAGAAAAAATCTTATTTTCCGATTTCAAGTTTTTGTTCAATTTCTGCAATTTCATGTGAGGATTAGACATATTATAACTTATTTAGTCATAAAATGTCGAAAACAGACATTTTAGACCAATTATGAGCTAAAAATATGAAATAATCTTATTTTCCGATTTAATGTTTTTGTTCAATTTCTGCACTTTTATGTGTGAATTGGACATATTATAACTTATTTTATCATAAAATTCTGAAAATAGACATTTTAGACCAAGTTATGAGCTAAATATTAGAAATAATCTTATTTTCCGATTTTAAGTTTTTGCTCAAATTCTGCACTTTTATGTGTGGTTTGGACATATTATATATTATTTAGTCATAAAATGTTGAAAACAGACATATTAGACCAAGTTATGAGCTAAAAATATGAAATAATCTTATTTTCCGATTTTAAGTTTTTGTTCAATTTCTGCACTTTTATGTGTGGATTGGACATATTATAACTTATTTAGTCATGAAATGTTGAAAACAGACATCATAGACCAAGTTATGAGCTAAAAGTATGAAATAATCTTATTATCCGATTTAAAGTTTTTTTTTCAATTTCTGCACTTTTATGTGTGAATTGGACATATTATAACTTATTTAGTGATAAAACTCTGAAAATAGACATCTTAGACCGAGTTATGATCTAAAAATTAGAATTAATCTTATTTTCCGATTTAAAGTTTTTGTTCAATTTCTACACCTTTATGTGAGTATCAGACATATTGTAACTTATTTAGTCATAAAATGTCGAAAACAGGCATTTTAGACCAATTTATGAGCTAAAAATATGAAATAATCTTATTTTCCGATTTTAAGTTTTTGTTCAATATCTACACTTTTATGTGTGATTTGGACATATTATAACTTATTTAGTAATAAAATTCTGAAAATAGACATTTTAGACCAAGTTAAGAGCTAAATATTAGAAATAATCTTTTTTTCCGATTTTAAGTTTTTGCTCAATTTCTGCACTTTTATGTGTGGTTAGGACATATTATATATTATTTAGTCATAAAATGTTGAAAACAGACATATTAGACCAAGTTATGAACTAAAAATATGAAATAATCTTATTTTCCGATTTTAAGTTTTTGTTCAATTTCTGCACTTTTATGTGTGAATTGGACATATTATAACTTATTTAGTCATAAAATTCTGAAAAATAGACATTTTAGACCAAGTTAAGAGCTAAATATTAGAAATAATCTTATTTTCCGATTTTAAGTTTTTGCTCAATTTCTGCACTTTTATGTGTGAATAGGACTTATTATAACTTATTTAGTCATGAAATGCTGAAAACGGACTTTTTAGACCAAGTAAAGAGCTAAAAATTATAAATAATCTTACATTCCGATTTTAAGTTTTTGTTCAATTTCTACACTTTTATGTGTGGATTGGACATATTATAACTTATTTAGTGATAAAACTCTGAAAATAGACATTTTAGACCGAGCTGTGAGCTAAAAATTAGAAAAAATCTTATTTTCCGATTTCAAGTTTTTGTTCAATTTCTGCACTTTTATGTGAAGATTATACATATTATACCTTATGTAGTCATAAAATGTCGAAAACAGACATTTTAGACCAATTATGAGCTAAAAATATGAAATAATCTTATTTTCCGATTGTATGTTTTTGTTCAATTTCTGCACTTTTATGTGTGAATTGGACATATTATAACTTATTTAGTCATAAAATTCTGAAAATAGACATTTTAGAACAAGTTATGAGCTAAATATTAGAAATAATCTTATTTTCCGATTTTAAGTTTTTGTTCAATTTCTGCTCTTTTATGTGTTAATTGGACATATTATAACTTATTTAGTCATAAAATTCTGAAAATAGATATTTTAGACCAAGTTAAGAGCTAAAGAAATAATCTTTTTTTCCGATTTCATGTTTTTGCTCAATTTCTGCACTTTTATGTGTGGATTGGACATATTATAGCTTATTTAGTCATAAAATGTTGAAAACAGACATTTTAGACCAAGTTATGAGCTAAAAATATGAAATAATCTTATTTTCCGATTTTAAGTTTTTGTTCAATTTCTGCACTTTTATGTGTGGATTGGACATATTATAACTTATTTAGTCATGAAATGTTGAAAACAGACATCATAGACCAAGTTATGAGCTAAAAGTATGAAATAATCTTATTATCCGATTTAAAGTTTTTTTTTCAATTTCTGCACTTTTATGTGTGAATTGGACATATTATAACTTATTTAGTGATAAAACTCTGAAAATAGACATCTTAGACCGAGTTATGATCTAAAAATGAGAATTAATCTTATTTTCCGATTTAAAGTTTTTGTTCAATTTCTACACCTTTATGTGAGTATCAGACATATTGTAACTTATTTAGTCATAAAATGTCGAAAACAGGCATTTTAGACCAATTTATGAGCTAAAAATATGAAATAATCTTATTTTCCGATTTTAAGTTTTTGTTCAATATCTACACTTTTATGTGTGATTTGGACATATTATAACTTATTTAGTAATAAAATTCTGAAAATAGACATTTTAGACCAAGTTAAGAGCTAAATATTAGAAATAATCTTTTTTTCCGATTTTAAGTTTTTGCTCAATTTCTGCACTTTTATGTGTGGTTAGGACATATTATATATTATTTAGTCATAAAATGTTGAAAACAGACATATTAGACCAAGTTATGAACTAAAAATATGAAATAATCTTATTTTCCGATTTTAAGTTTTTGTTCAATTTCTGCACTTTTATGTGTGAATTGGACATATTATAACTTATTTAGTCATAAAATTCTGAAAAATAGACATTTTAGACCAAGTTAAGAGCTAAATATTAGAAATAATCTTATTTTCCGATTTTAAGTTTTTGCTCAATTTCTGCACTTTTATGTGTGAATAGGACTTATTATAACTTATTTAGTCATGAAATGCTGAAAACGGACTTTTTAGACCAAGTAAAGAGCTAAAAATTATAAATAATCTTACATTCCGATTTTAAGTTTTTGTTCAATTTCTACACTTTTATGTGTGGATTGGACATATTATAACTTATTTAGTGATAAAACTCTGAAAATAGACATTTTAGACCGAGCTATGAGCTAAAAATTAGAAAAAATCTTATTTTCCGATTTCAAGTTTTTGTTCAATTTCTGCACTTTTATGTGAAGATTATACATATTATACCTTATTTAGTCATAAAATGTCGAAAACAGACATTTTAGACCAATTATGAGCTAAAAATATGAAATAATCTTATTTTCCGATTTTATGTTTTTGTTCAATTTCTGCACTTTTATGTGTGAATTGGACATATTATAACTTATTTAGTCATAAAATTCTGAAAATAGACATTTTAGAACAAGTTATGAGCTAAATATTAGAAATAATCTTATTTTCCGATTTTAAGTTTTTGTTCAATTTCTGCTCTTTTATGTGTTAATTGGACATATTATAACTTATTTAGTCATAAAATTCTGAAAATAGATATTTTAGACCAAGTTAAGAGCTAAAGAAATAATCTTTTTTTCCGATTTCATGTTTTTGCTCAATTTCTGCACTTTTATGTGTGGATTGGACATATTATAGCTTATTTAGTCATAAAATGTTGAAAACAGACATTTTAGACCAAGTTATGAGCTAAAAGTATGAAATAATCTTATTTTCCGATTTAAAGTTTTTATCAATTTCTGCACTTTGAAAAAAAATAGAAGGAATTATCCGATCGCGATGAAATTTCACACACTTATTAAAGAAAATAGAGCGATCAAGAACGTTTTTTCCAATTTTGAATATCTTTTTTCGTTTTTGAGATATTAAAAGTCATATTGTAGAAGTGTGCAGGAAGCAAGCTTATTTTCGACCAGTGATGAGCTATCCGAAATATTAGAGATAGAGCCCTAGTATGAGTGAATGAAAGTTTAAGAAATGTCCAAATAATGTTTTGAAACAAAAATCAACCCTCTAGGACCTACCATAACCGAGATATAAAATTTCAAATTCGAACGTTTTTTACTTGATTGAAACTTGTGATAAAATTCAGAAATTTCATCCCTCAAATTTAAACGCTCGTAGCGCCCTTAATAAAGGGATATTTGAGAAAAAACCTAGCTTATAACACGACAGATTTTGTCAGCTTTGTAATGGATTAAAAAATTCTGAGATATTTTCATGGCTTCATAGATTGATTGAATGTCCCGTTTGAGCATGTTTTTCGCACCGAAAATTTACCCCCTCCCAGTTATTCCAGAACGTGGCGGTTCCTATAGGATTCGCGCAGCCGGCGATTTTTTAAGTTTAATCCCATCGTTGAGGCTATCTTCAAGCTTTTGAATTTTTTCGATATCTCTTTTCGTTCTCTAAAAAAAAAATAATTGCATTTTTTTTCAACCCTCTATATTTAAAAAATGGTAAGAGATGAAGAGTTCGTAACCGGCTGGTCATCTGCTCCCTACCTCAAAGAATATTTAAAAAAAAAATTCAAAAAAATTCATTCAACACAAACCGAGAAAAACAGAAATGAATATCCACCTCCTTAATTTCCATATGCTTTTAGTATGAATTGGACATTTTATAACTTATTTAGTGATAAAACTCTGAAAATAGACATTTTAGACCGAGTTATGAGCTAAAAATAAGAAAAAATCTTATTTTCCGATTTCAAGTTTTTGTTCAATTTCTGCACTTTTATGTGAGGATTAGACATATTATAACTTATTTAGTCATAAAATGTCGAAAACAGACATTTTAGACCAATTATGAGCTAAAAATATGAAATAATCTTTTTTTCCGATTTTAAGTTTTTGTTCAATTTCTACACCTTTATGTGATTATCAGACATATTGTAACTTATTTAGTCATAAAATGTCGAAAACAGGCATTTTAGCCCAAGTTATGAGCTAAAAATATGAAATAATCTTACTTTCCGATTTTAAGTTTTTGCTCAATTTCTGCACTTTTATGTGTGGTTAGGACATATTATATATTATTTAGTCATAAAATGTTGAAAACAGACGTATTAGACCAAGTTATGAACTAAAAATATGAAATAATCTTATTTTCCGATTTTGAGTTTTGTTCAATTTCGGCACTTTTATGTGTGAATTGGACATATTATAACTTATTTAGTCATAAAATACTGAAAATAGACATTCTAGACCAAGTTAAGAGCTAAATATTAGAAATAATCTTATTTTTCGATTTTAAGTTTTTGCTCAATTTCTGCACTTTTATGTGTGGATTGGACATATTATAACTTATTTAGTCATAAAATGTCGAAAACAGACATTTTAGACCAAGTTATGAGCTAAAAATATGAAATAATCTTATTTTCCGATTTTAAGTTTTTGTTCAATTTCTGCACTTTTATGTGTGAATTGGACATATTATAACTTATTTAGTCATAAAATTCTGAAAATAGACATTTTAGACCAAGTTAAGAGCTAAATATTAGAAATAATCTTATTTTCCGATTTTAAGTTTTTGCTCGATTTCTGCACTTTTATGTGTGAATTGGACTTATTATAACTTATTTAGTCTTGAAATGCTGCAAACGGACTTTTCAGACCAAGTAAAGAGCTAAAAATTATAAATAATCTTATATTCCGATTTTAAGTTTTTGTTCAATTTCTGCACCTTTATGTGTGGATTGGACATATTATAACTTATTTAGTGATGAAACTCTGAAAATAGACATTTTAGACCGAGTTATCAGCTAAAAATTAGAAATAATCTTATTTTCCGATTTCAAGTTTTTGTTCAATTTCTGCAATTTTATGTGAGGATTAGACATATTATAACTTATTTAGTCATAAAATGTCGAAAACAAACATTTTAGACCAAGTTATGAGCTAAAAATATGAAATAATCTTATTTTCCGATTCTAAGTTTTTGTTCAATTTCTGCACTTTTATGTGTGAATTGTACATATTATAACTTATTTAGTCATAGAATTCTGAAAAAAGACATTTTAGACCAAGTAAAGAGCTAAAAATTATAAATAATCTTATTCTCCGATTTTAAGTTTTTGTTTAATTTCTGCTCTTTTATGTGTTAATTGGACATATTATAACTTATTTAGTCATAAAAATTCTGAAAATAGATATTTTAGACCAAGTTAAGTGCTAAAGAAATAATCTTTTTTCCGATTTCATGTTTTTGCTCAATTTCTGCACTTTTATGTGTGGATTGGACATATTATAACTTATTTAGTCATAAAATGTTGAAAACAGACATTTT
>CAUEHI010000023.1:0-2500 GCA_958507055.1 Crioceris asparagi
ATGGTGATGGTGATGGTGATGGTGATGGTGATGGTGATGGTGATGGTGATGGTGATGGTGATGGTGATGGTGATGGTGATGTTGATGGTGATGGTGATGGTGATGGTGATGGTGATGGTGATGGTGATGGTGATGGTGATGGTGATGGTGATGGTGATGGTGATGGTGATGGTGATGGTGATGGTGATGGTGATGGTGATGGTGATGGTGATGGTGATGGTGATGGTGATGGTGATGGTGATGGTGATGGTGATGGTGATGGTGATGGTGATGGTGATGGTGATGGTGATGGTGATGGTGATGGTGATGGTGATGGTGATGGTGATGTTGATGGTGATGGTGATGGTGATGGTGATGGTGATGGTGATGGTGATGGTGATGGTGATGGTGATGGTGATGGTGATGGTGATGGTGATGGTGATGGTGATGGTGATGGTGATGGTGATGGTGATGGTGATGGTGATGGTGATGGTGATGGTGATGGTGATGGTGATGGTGATGGTGATGGTGATGGTGATGGTGATGGTGATGGTGATGGTGATGGTGATGGTGATGGTGATGGTGATGGTGATGGTGATGGTGATGGTGATGGTGATGGTGATGGTGATGGTGATGGTGATGGTGCTGGTGATGGTGATGGTGATGGTGATGGTGATGGTGATGGTGATGGTGATGGTGATGGTGATGGTGATGGTGATGGTGATGTTGATGGTGATGGTGATGGTGATGGTGATGGTGATGGTGATGGTGATGGTGATGGTGATGTGATGGTGAGGTGATGGTGATGGTGATGGTGATGGTGATGCTGATGGTGACGGTAATGGTGATGGTGATGGTGATGTGATGGTGATGGTGATGGTGATGGTGATGGTGATGGTGATGGTGATGGTGATGTTGATGGTGATGGTGATGGTGATGGTGATGGTGATGTGATGGTGATGGTGATGGTGATGGTGATGGTGTGGTGATGGTGATGGTGATGGTGATGGTGATGGTGATGGTGATGGTGATGGTGATGGTGATGGTGATGGTGATGGTGATGGTGATGGTGATGGTGATGGTGATGGTGATGGTGATGGTGATGGTGATGGTGATGGTGATGGTGATGGTGATGGTGATGGTGATGGTGATGGTGATGGTGATGGTGATGGTGATGGTGATGGTGATGGTGATGGTGATGGTGATGGTGATGGTGATGGTGATGGTGATGGTGATGGTGATGGTGATGGTGTATGGTGATGGTGATGGTGATGGTGATGGTGATGGTGATGGTGATGGTGATGGTGATGGTGATGGTGATGGTGATGGTGATGGTGATGGTGATGGTGATGGTGATGGTGATGGTGATGGTGATGGTGATGGTGATGGTGATGGTTATGGTGATGGTGATGGTGATGGTGATGGCGATGGTGATGGTGATGGTGATGGTGATGGTGATGGTGATGGTGATGGTGATGGTGATGGTGATGGTGATGGTGATGTGTGGGATGGTTGATGGTGATGGTGATGGGTGATGGTGATGGTGATGGTGATGGTGATGGTGATGGTGTTGGTGATGGTGATGGTGATGGTGATGGTGATGGTGATGGTGATGTGATGGTGATAGTGATGGTGATGGTGATGGTGATGGTGATGGTGATGGTGATGGTGATGGTGATGGTGATGGTGATGGTGATGGTGATGGTGATGGTGATGTTGATGGTGATGGTGATGGTGATGGTGTGTGATGGTGATGGTGATGGTGATGGTGATGGTGATGGTGATGGTGATGGTGATGGTGATGGTGATGGTGATGGTGATGGTGATGGTGATGGTGATGGTGATGGTGATGGTGATGGTGATGGTGATGGTGATGGTGATGGTGATGGTGATGGTGATGGTGATGGTTGATGGTGATGGTGATGGTGATGGTGATGGTGATGGTGATGGTGATGGTGATGGTGATGGTGATGGTGATGGTGATGGTGATGGTGATGGTGATGGTGATGGTGATGGTGATGGTGATGGTGATGGTGATGGTGAGGTGATGGTGATGGTGATGGTGATGGTGATGGTGATGGTGATGGTGATGGTGATGGTGATGGTGATGGTGATGGTGATGGTGATGGTGATGGTGATGGTGATGGTGATGGTGATGGTGATGGTTGATGGTGATGTGATGGTGATGGTGATGGTGATGGTGATGTGATGGTGATGGTGATGGTGATGGTGATGGTGAAGGTGATGGTGATGGTGATGGTGATGGTGATGGTGATGGTGATGGTGATGGTGATGGTGATGGTGATGGTGATGGTGTGTTGGTGATGGTGATGGTGATGGTGATGGTGATGGTGATGGTGATGGTGTTGGTGATGGAGATGGTGATGGTGATGGTGATGGTGATGGTGATGGTGATGGTGATGGTGATGGTGATGGTGATGGTGATGGTGATGGTGATGGTGTATGGTGATGGTGATGTGATGGTGATGGTGATGGTGATGTGTGTATGGTGATGGTGATG
>CAUEHI010000023.1:7500-22500 GCA_958507055.1 Crioceris asparagi
GGTGATGGTGATGGTGATGGTGATGGTGATGGTGATGGTGATGGTGATGGTGATGGTGATGGTGATGGTGATGGTGATGGTGATGGTGATAGTGATGGTAATGGTGAGGGTGATGGTGATGGTGATAGAGCTGGTGATGGTGATGGTGATGGTGATGGTGATGGTGATGGTGATGGTGATGGTGATGGTGATGGTGATGGTGATGGTGATGGTGATGGTGATGGTGATGGTGATGGTGATGGTGATGGTGATGGTGACGGTGATGGTGATGGAGATGGTGATGGTGATGGTGATGGTGATGGTGATGGTGATGGTGATGGTGATGGTGATGGTGATGGTGATGGTGATGGTGATGGTGATGGTGATGGTGATGGTGATGGTGATGGTGATGGTGATGGTGATGGTGATGGTGATGGTGATGGTGATGGTGATGGTGATGGTGATGGTGATGGTGATGGTGATGGTGATGGTGATGGTGATGGTGATGGTGATGGTGATGGTGATGGTGATGGTGATGGTGATGGTGATGGTGGTGATGGTGATGGTGATGGTGATGGTGATGGTGATGGTGATGGTGATGGTGATGGTGATGGTGATGGTGATGGTGATGGTGATGGTGATGGTGATGGTGATGGTGATGGTGATGGTGATGGTGATGGTGATGGTGATGGTGATGGTGATGGTGATGGTGATGGTGATGGTGATGGTGATGGTGATGGTGATGGTGATGGTGATGGTGATGGTGATGGTGATGGTGATGGTGATGGTGATGGTGATGGTGATGGTGATGGTGATGGTGATGGTGATGGTGATGGTGATGGTGATGGTGATGGTGATGGTGATGGTGATGGTGATGGTGATGGTGATGGTGATGGTGATGGTGATGGTGATGGTGATGGTGATGGTGATGGTGATGGTGATGGTGATGGTGATGGTGATGGTGATGGTGATGGTGATGGTGATGGTGATGGTGATGGTGATGGTGATGGTGATGGTGATGGTGATGGTGATGGTGATGGTGATGGTGATGGTGATGGTGATGGTGATGGTGATGGTGATGGTGATGGTGATGGTGATGGTGATGGTGATGGTGATGGTGATGGTGATGGTGATGGTGATGGTGATGGTGATGGTGATGGTGATGGTGATGGTGATGGTGATGGTGATGGTGATGGTGATGGTGATGGTGATGGTGATGGTGATGGTGATGGTGATGGTGATGGTGATGGTGATGGTGATGGTGATGGTGATGGTGATGGTGATGGTGATGGTGATGGTGATGGTGATGGTGATGGTGATGGTGATGGTGATGGTGATGGTGATGGTGATGGTGATGGTGATGGTGATGGTGATGGTGATGGTGATGGTGATGGTGATGGTGATGGTGATGGTGATGGTGATGGTGATGGTGATGGTGATGGTGATGGTGATGGTGATGGTGATGGTGATGGTGATGGTGATGGTGATGGTGATGGTGATGGTGATGGTGATGGTGATGGTGATGGTGATGGTGATGGTGATGGTGATGGTGATGGTGATGGTGATGGTGATGGTGATGGTGATGGTGATGGTGATGGTGATGGTGATGGTGATGGTGATGGTGATGGTGATGGTGATGGTGATGGTGATGGTGATGGTGATGGTGATGGTGATGGTGATGGTGATGGTGATGGTGATGGTGATGGTGATGGTGATGGTGATGGTGATGGTGATGGTGATGGTGATGGTGATGGTGATGGTGATGGTGATGGTGATGGTGATGGTGATGGTGATGGTGATGGTGATGGTGATGGTGATGGTGATGGTGATGGTGATGGTGATGGTGATGGTGATGGTGATGGTGATGGTGATGGTGATGGTGATGGTGATGGTGATGGTGATGGTGATGGTGATGGTGATGGTGATGGTGATGGTGATGGTGATGGTGATGGTGATGGTGATGGTGATGGTGATGGTGATGGTGATGGTGATGGTGATGGTGATGGTGATGGTGATGGTGATGGTGATGGTGATGGTGATGGTGATGGTGATGGTGATGGTGATGGTGATGGTGATGGTGATGGTGATGGTGATGGTGATGGTGATGGTGATGGTGATGGTGATGGTGATGGTGATGGTGATGGTGATGGTGATGGTGATGGTGATGGTGATGGTGATGGTGATGGTGATGGTGATGGTGATGGTGATGGTGATGGTGATGGTGATGGTGATGGTGATGGTGATGGTGATGGTGATGGTGATGGTGATGGTGATGGTGATGGTGATGGTGATGGTGATGGTGATGGTGATGGTGATGGTGATGGTGATGGTGATGGTGATGGTGATGGTGATGGTGATGGTGATGGTGATGGTGATGGTGATGGTGATGGTGATGGTGATGGTGATGGTGATGGTGATGGTGATGGTGATGGTGATGGTGATGGTGATGGTGATGGTGATGGTGATGGTGATGGTGATGGTGATGGTGATGGTGATGGTGATGGTGATGGTGATGGTGATGGTGATGGTGATGGTGATGGTGATGGTGATGGTGATGGTGATGGTGATGGTGATGGTGATGGTGATGGTGATGGTGATGGTGATGGTGATGGTGATGGTGATGGTGATGGTGATGGTGATGGTGATGGTGATGGTGATGGTGATGGTGATGGTGATGGTGATGGTGATGGTGATGGTGATGGTGATGGTGATGGTGATGGTGATGGTGATGGTGATGGTGATGGTGATGGTGATGGTGATGGTGATGGTGATGGTGATGGTGATGGTGATGGTGATGGTGATGGTGATGGTGATGGTGATGGTGATGGTGATGGTGATGGTGATGGTGATGGTGATGGTGATGGTGATGGTGATGGTGATGGTGATGGTGATGGTGATGGTGATGGTGATGGTGATGGTGATGGTGATGGTGATGGTGATGGTGATGGTGATGGTGATGGTGATGGTGATGGTGATGGTGATGGTGATGGTGATGGTGATGGTGATGGTGATGGTGATGGTGATGGTGATGGTGATGGTGATGGTGATGGTGATGGTGATGGTGATGGTGATGGTGATGGTGATGGTGATGGTGATGGTGATGGTGATGGTGATGGTGATGGTGATGGTGATGGTGATGGTGATGGTGATGGTGATGGTGATGGTGATGGTGATGGTGATGGTGATGGTGATGGTGATGGTGATGGTGATGGTGATGGTGATGGTGATGGTGATGGTGATGGTGATGGTGATGGTGATGGTGATGGTGATGGTGATGGTGATGGTGATGGTGATGGTGATGGTGATGGTGATGGTGATGGTGATGGTGATGGTGATGGTGATGGTGATGGTGATGGTGATGGTGATGGTGATGGTGATGGTGATGGTGATGGTGATGGTGATGGTGATGGTGATGGTGATGGTGATGGTGATGGTGATGGTGATGGTGATGGTGATGGTGATGGTGATGGTGATGGTGATGGTGATGGTGATGGTGATGGTGATGGTGATGGTGATGGTGATGGTGATGGTGATGGTGATGGTGATGGTGATGGTGATGGTGATGGTGATGGTGATGGTGATGGTGATGGTGATGGTGATGGTGATGGTGATGGTGATGGTGATGGTGATGGTGATGGTGATGGTGATGGTGATGGTGATGGTGATGGTGATGGTGATGGTGATGGTGATGGTGATGGTGATGGTGATGGTGATGGTGATGGTGATGGTGATGGTGATGGTGATGGTGATGGTGATGGTTTTGTTGATGGTGATGGTGATGGTGATGGTGATGGTGATGGTGATGGTGATGGTGATGGTGATGGTGATGGTGATGGTGATGGTGATGGTGATGGTGATGGTGATGGTGATGGTGATGGTGATGGTGATGGTGATGGTGATGGTGTGCCGTAATTTTATATTCAATTACACCGTTTTTATGCACATGCGGCGAACGGCAGCTCTTGAGTCGGAGACACGTGAATACTTGCTCTAGGCTGAAACACTCTTCTGGCCCTTTCTTTGGACGCCACCTGTCTCTCGATTTAAATATCTACCAAGCGTCATAGAGCAGGAAAATCGCTTGGAGTATACAGATTATAACGGACCTTTTGTAGTACAAATTAACAATAAAACACAATAATGTAATACAAAATAAACAGTTTATTACAAATGGAAAATAAAAAGAAAATACACACATACATATATAACCTACATAAATGGATTTCAATAGAAGTAATAGTCGTTTATAAATTTAATGTTGAAATAGTAAAAAAAATAAAGAGCTAAGAGCTTACTAGCTTGGTAGTCTATTAAGATACTCAATAAAAGGGAATGTTCTAGAACTTCCGTTGCATATCATACCTATGCTTTCCTATTTAGAATAAGAATTACCAAAGCTGTACAACATTAAAGGTAAATTGAATATTGAAATAGTTCATATTTATGATATTTAATGAATTTAGATAATTTTAATAAAAAACAAAAATAAAAAAAACTCCAACTGGCCTTATTTACTTGACGTTCCCAGGTGGCTTTCTTTAAACTAGTGGGCGCCCTGCCTCCAATCCGTTGGACTCCAACATCAAAATTAGCTAGTACTACTATAATACGGCTTTTCAGGCCCACGTGGTCTTCCAACGAAGATTCAACTCAGGATACAGTCCGTATCCAGTAAATAAATTTTATAACTTCCAGTCGAAACCAAAAATTAATTCAAAACCAAAAAAAAATAATCCAAAACCAAAAGTGAAGCCAAAATCAAAAAAAACTTCATTGGTATCTAGGTGCTACCATTCTTTCGCTCGGAAAATTCTAAAAAATATAATTGGCACGTGTTATAAACGTTGGTGTTATTTAAAAGATTCAATTCATGCAGAAGAAATAACGAAAACTTACCACAAAAGAAATAGGGAATCTCACATACTCGTGATGTTACAACAAAAGTTAGGGCACTTCAGATCAAGAACAAATGGGCCCCGTGAGCGACATGCACACCCATGAATCGTTTTCAATCAAGTCCAATAAAGACAAAAATTTCTCAAGAAAAAGAAAAAAAAGGAAAAATCAGAAGTCAGATGTCCCCTAGCCGTTAAGTCAAAAAATGGGCTTGTTCACACGAGTGATGAATGCGAACTCAGAACATCAATATTCTAGTGTGAACGAGCCGAGGTTCAATGGAACAGCTCAACACACCCACCATTAGGCAAATGAACTACTGGACAAGTCAAAAATTAACGTAACCTCAAATTTTATAAATGAAGACTATTTACTTTTCAGATATCATCGTTAATACGAATGACTTGAAATAAAAATCTAACAAATGAATGGTTGGAGTTGATACACATATTAGGACAGCGGCCTGTAAAATATGGACATTTACACTGAAGCACTCGGCTCAAAATATACTGGAAACGCAAACATAAAAAGGTAATGTCTAGATATATACAATCATGTAGCATTCAATAAATTAATATAATTCTACCGCCAGAATGAATGCTACATTTACCCCTCTCCAAAAAAAAAAATAGTCTAGCCTATAGGCTATTTTAAAACCTGTACGCTTTTCTCATCGGATAAGTAAATTTGGCTTGATAACTGCGCGTATCACACGTCCTTGCGGAAGATAATATAGGTAAAGTCAATTCAGGAATATGTCAAAATCAGTAAAAGTCAAAATCGGTGGAAATATGCCAGATGCTTGAAGCAATCTGTCACATTTGGTAGGTTAGCCAAAAATACACGCAAGATGAGATGTAGGTACTACAATCTTCACAAATATATTTAAAAGAGAAAATTCAATGCATCAATTATTATTACAGAATATACAATGATCCAACTAATTTGGATATGCCAAAGAAAATAGACAGATTGTCATGCCATCAGAAATATTCAAAGGACAATCTAATTAGTCGTGCTGACAATCAACATAAATATCATAACAAAGCCGTAATCGAGACATCATTATGTCATTGTCAGACAACATCTAGTCTAATTACCTACCAATTAACTCAAATATTGAATCGAATGGTTCAACAAAAAAAATCAATCACCCAACAGAATTGATGACCCAGATGTCCACCAACAACAGTGGATAAAATATAGATTCCATTAAACAAAAAAATAAAAAAAATGCTTAACGCATTACCATAAGTTTACTACAAATATGAGATTAGGTTATTCCGTATTGTGGCAATGCAATCAGCTTCCAGCACAAAACAGCCTAGGAAGGAGCTCAGGCAAGACACAACAATATAACCAAATCGTATTTATCTTTAAAGAATAATTACAAAAAACATACATATTTCCAGTACTGAGAAATAAAAAACTCTCAAAGGCCAAACAAGATCAAGAAAATATACATCGTCAGTCACCACTAAACTGAGCAAATCATACTAAATCATCAATATTTCAGAAGTCACTTAGATATTTAACGCACTGTGCATTTAATTCAAATATACCTTTCACTTTAGGTATACTAAGCCCAAAATTTTGTCAGCGACAAAAACTAAACATACCGTGGTCGGGTACATTTTGAATATTGGAAATATTCAAAGCAAAATATACGTAATGCGACATTAATAAATTCAAAACATCTCTTGTCATACCAAAGTTCTATAATCTAAAAAATATATAACAAATAAAATTTAAAAAAAATATTGACAAGAGATTAACAAACTATAAAAATATAACTTCTTCAAATTATTCCTCATCTGAACTTTCAGAATTAGAAGTATCTGAAATAGGAATGTTAAAAGGTTTCAAATCCTTGATATGCCACTTCCCCACTCTAACGCCATCTATATTTTCCAAATCATATACTAAATTTGAAATCTTTCTACGTACTATACACTGAATATATTTGGGGGCTAACTTTGCGGTGAAGTTATTTACTGCACTTGATAGAATTTTATTTCGACACCAGACATGATCGCCGACTTGAAAAGAAACATCACGTTTTCTAAGATTATATGCTCGAGAGTTGCGTTCATACGCTCTATGAATTTTACTTCTAACTTCCACAAAGATATCCTTCAAACACTTCAAATTTTCAGCATAAGCATTCCTATCTCCCGGAATTATTTCAGAGTCGACACTGACGTCTAAATTCATATCTTTATAATAATTTCCTGACAATGGAACATGTCTGCCAAAAACCAAAAATGCTGGAGTAAAACCTGTTACCTCGTGCTTAGAAGTATTAATAGCTTGTTGAATCTTAGAAATCTGTTTATCCCAATTATCGTGAGTATCTATATAACTCCTAATCGCTGTATCAATCGTCCGATTATTCCGCTCTACAAAATTACATTGGGGAGAATAAACTGGATTAAATCTAATATTAAAATTATACATGTCACTCAATTTTTTGAAAGTTTTTGATGTAAATTGAGAACCATTATCGGCTATTAAAAGAGATGGAGGACCATGTACTTGAAAAACTTTATTCTCCAATGCATCTTCAACGTAACGAGATTTTGAACTTCTTAAGGGAAAAAGCAAAGTATATTTAGTAAACCAGCAAGCTACCACCAAAAGCCATTTATTTCCTTTCTTTGACCGTGGAAGAGGTCCTATTAAATCCACTGCTTGAACTTGAAAAGGATAGCTAACTTGCTTTTCTTTGCCCATTAATCCCATAGGAGAAGTGTTAGGAGCTTTTTGAGCTCCACATACCAAGCAAGTTGTTACAAATCTAAGTACGTCTTGACGCATTTTTGGCCAGTAATATTGTTCTTGCAAACGATGAAAAGTTTTATAAAAGCCAAAGTGACCACAATTAGGAGGACTGTGGCAGGAATCAATAATTTCCTCACTTTGAGGTTTGGGAACTAAGTGTTTCCATTCCGGAAGATTAATTTTCATAGAAAAAGAATTTGGGATAAACTTATAAACAAAATCGTTCTCAACTTTCCATTGCGGATAGTTCTCAGGAGCATCTAAAATTTTCTGACGTAAATTAATATACCATGGATCAATACGATCAACATCAAGTGCACCAACAACTATCTCGTCTAAAATACTAGAATTTGAACAATTATCAACAGCTGGTTCTTTACTAGGAATACGTGACAACGCATCTGGAACGATATTTTGGGCTCCTTTTCTGTGTACTAAATCAAATGTATGCTGTCTAAGACGAACTGCCCATCGAGCTAATTTTCCACTAGGATTCTTAATTGAATTAAGCCATAATAAACTATAATGGTCGGTAATGACCGTAAAAGGAACACCTTCAATAAATCCTCGGAACTTTTCAATATTAAACAGCACAGCAAGACATTCTTTTTCCACCACAGAATAATTTCGCTCAGCTCTGGATAAAGATCGGCTAGCATAAGCAATAACTCGCTCTTCACCATCTATAATTTGTGACAAAACTCCACCTAATCCAGTATTTGATGCATCGCTAGAAATATAAAAACGTTTGGTAAAGTCTGGCTGTGATAATATAGGAGCTGATACTAAAAGTTGCTTAATTTTGACGAATGATTCCTCTGCAGCACTATTCCACTCTATAGACTGCCCTTTTTTCTTCCCCTTCAATAGGTCGTTAATAGGAGACATTAATGTTGAAAAATCTTTGATGAACCTACGATACCATGAACAGAGTCCAACGAAACGTTTTATTTCAGTAGTACGCCTTGGTCTAGGATAATTTATCATTGACTCAACCTTTTGGGGATCTGTACGTAAAGAATTTGAACCCACGATATAACCCAAAAATTTCAAGGAAGTTTTAAAGAAATCACATTTTTCCAAATTGATAGTTAAACCTGCATCTTTTAGTTTTTCTTTAACTTCTGCCAACAACTTAATATGGGTATCAAAATCTTCAGAAACCACCAAAATATCATCAAGATATGTAAAAACATTAGGCTCATAACGAGGACCAAAAATTGCATCCACGAGGCGCTGCTGCGTCTGTGCGGCATTTCTGAGACCAAAAGGCATCGTAACGAACTGAAATAACCCTCTGCCTACTACTGCAAAAGCGGTTTTCTCTTTTGACGGTTCATCTAAAGGAATTTGCCAAAAAGCTTTGCGAAGATCTATAGATGAAATATATTTAGCATGACGAAGTGAGGACAAAATCCTATCTATGTTAGGCATAGGATAACAATCAGGTTTTGTGACGTCATTGATAGCGCGTCCATCAAAGCAAAGACGATAGGATCCGTTTGACTTCTTGACTAATAAAACGGGCGAACACCATGGGCTCTTAGATGGTTCAACTACTCCTAGTTGTATCATTTCATCTAGTTCTTCATTTAAAATTTTTGACATATATGGAGACATGGCAAAAGGTCTCTTTTTAAAAGGAATCGCGTCACCGGTATCAATAGTGAAAGTAATTTTATTAGTTCTTCCTAATCTATCTTTAGAACTAATTTCATTAAAAGAAGATATGACTTTATCTGCTTTCACACGTTCTACCCTAGAAAGATCGTCCAAAGAATTCAACTGAGGATTAAATTCATTTAAAGAATTATCACTGACATTATTCAAAATATTAAGTTCAGATTTACCATTCATGGACTGAACATGCCAACAGTTATGGCTAAAATTCACTAGAATATTAAATTTCTTTGCAAAGTCGCACCCAAATATAAATGCATGTGGAATAGAAGGTACCACCAAAGCATTTATAACAGAACATTTATCATCTATAACAATTGGCAAATCAACTGTGCCTTTGACACATTGTGCCTTACCATCTGCGGTACAAATATTTCTAACTTGGGTTGGGCATATCTTAAGACCTAAGTTATCTAAAACCTTTAAACCTCCCGATCCGACGACGGAAGTGGTAGCACCTGAATCTAATAAAACTGAAATGTCCACATCAAGTAACTTAACATTGATATAAGGTCGGTTATCCAAAGGTTTATTAACAAACAGAGGTGAAACATGGTTATTTGATGAAGAAACTTTATTAAAAGAAGTTTTATTATCCTTAAAAAAATCAGAAACTCTTTTCAACCAGTTTTTCCAATCAGTCTGGTTAAAATAATTTTTCTTTACTAACTCTTTACGAGTTTTTAAAAAGTTTATTGAATTTGAATTATAAACTATTTGTGATTTCAAAAGTGATGTATTTGGATTGTAATAAACATTATCAGAGGCGTTTGTTTTGGGAGTAGTGAGACTGCCTCCAGGAGACACCTTCCCATTTAGTTTTTTGAACATTTGGGACAAGTAGAACTCTTGACGTTAGGCTCACCACATTTAAAACAAAAAATGTTTCTCGGTGCTCTGCAGTCCAAATACGTATGGTTCAGCAATTTACAATTAAAACATACTACCGGAGTTTTAACTTTACCATTATTCTTACTTTTGTTATCATTTTTATCCACTGTCAAATTTTTATTATTTGATTTATCTTGTCTAGAACCTGACTGATTGTGAATATTTCGTGAATTACTATTAAAATTTCCCTTAAATTTATCATTATTGTTATATCTACTAGTACTAGGATTTCTATAAAAACCATTAGCCTGATCAATACCGGCTACTTCATCTCTAGGTCTACTTTTATCCTGCATATAATTTGACTCTTCCAACTTACGACAAAGTTCTGAAAGCTCTGAAACAGTATCAATATCGACCAAAGCCAATCGATTAATAAACTCAGGTAAAATATTTTTCCTAATATGTTTGACCTTAGAGACTTCAGCAGGAGGTCTTGACAATCTAGCAAAAAGAGCTTCTAAATGTGCGATAAAGACAACTGTTGATTCGTGTTTCTTTTGTTTCCTTCTTTTAATCTGTTCCCATAAATCATCATCTATATCATCATGCAGAAAATCCTTTTTTAATTTTGAAATTAAAGAGTCCCAATCATTAATTGAAGATTTTATACTCCGGTACCAAACAAATGCATCACCGATAAAAAATTCGGCAGCAGAATTAAATAAATCTCGAGATGAAACATTTCGCGCTTGCGCCAACTCCATTAATCTCTCTATGAACGGATAAAGATTTTTAGAATCGCCATTAAAATTAACTTGCCATTCACTTATCGGTATATTACGACTGGCACAATGAACAACCGGAGCTGCGACATTAATAATTGGAGCTGTAGAAACGGAAGGTGTTGGATCTTGTCCAGGATCAACTTTATCATATAAGTCTGACTCCAATAACAAACAATTGGCAACAATCTCCTGAATATAAGAAAATATTCCAGATGCCTTTTGTTCATCAGCTGGAATAGGAATTCTTTTTGCTCTGCCTGCAACGTGAGCTAAACGTGATTTAACCCTACCGAAAGCTGAATCGTTAACGTTTCCCTCAAATTCATCTATGACTCTTTGTATTGAGTCTAAGCTTCTTTGAATTTCGATTTTCTCTTCATCGAAAGTTAAAGTACAAAGTTGCAAATTAATATCCTTTCCTGGTTGAGATTGTTCTCTTTTTTGAATTCGAGAAAATATTTTACGCTTATCTGCTACGGTACGTGGTGAAGTTAAAAGTCGAATCTTCAATTCATAATCCAACTCATACTCTAATAAATGATTAGGTTGGAATTTAAAAATATCCATGATCAAAGTTTAAATTTAAAAATAAATTGTCTATAAAAAAGATTTTCAAATCAAAATATTTGTTTCAGTAGCTATCGATGTAAATTAAGAAAAAAAAATATTATTTGATGAACATTACATTTTTAATAACTCTTTTCAATGTATAGGAATTCTGGTGAAGTATCACAGTTTGATTAATGTTTACATATACACATATAACCCCATATGTAAAGGAAAATCAAATGATAATTATTTAAAATCAACCGACCCATATAGATGTAGGAAACAAAATGGTCATAAATATTGACACACCCTGTTTATAAGTTCGCAAAAAAAAAACTTCAAAAGTCAACTTAAAAGGTAGTGTGTCTATGACTATATTCCAATGAGGGTTCTTAGGAAATAAATGACCAGTGCCCTCAATATTGTGACTCTATAGAAAAACACTAATCAAGCAGCAACACATTTGTGCTTTCCACCAATATACTTATATTAAAATGTTACTGTTCAATGAAATTTTAATAAACTTGAAATATTATGAATCCAGATAAAATTATTTATGTTTTATTGTCTCTCGCACTACAAAGTCCATCTCCAGAAAAGTGTTTCGGGGCCCCACGTTGGGCGCCAAATTTTTTGTGCCGTAATTTTATATTCAATTACACCGTTTTTATGCACATGCGGCGAACGGCAGCTCTTGAGTCGGAGACACGTGAATACTTGCTCTAGGCTGAAACACTCTTCTGGCCCTTTCTTTGGACGCCACCTGTCTCTCGATTTAAATATCTACCAAGCGTCATAGAGCAGGAAAATCGCTTGGAGTATACAGATTATAACGGACCTTTTGTAGTACAAATTAACAATAAAACACAATAATGTAATACAAAATAAACAGTTTATTACAAATGGAAAATAAAAAGAAAATACACACATACATATATAACCTACATAAATGGATTTCAATAGAAGTAATAGTCGTTTATAAATTTAATGTTGAAATAGTAAAAAAAATAAAGAGCTAAGAGCTTACTAGCTTGGTAGTCTATTAAGATACTCAATAAAAGGGAATGTTCTAGAACTTCCGTTGCATATCATACCTATGCTTTCCTATTTAGAATAAGAATTACCAAAGCTGTACAACATTAAAGGTAAATTGAATATTGAAATAGTTCATATTTATGATATTTAATGAATTTAGATAATTTTAATAAAAAACAAAAATAAAAAAAACTCCAACTGGCCTTATTTACTTGACGTTCCCAGGTGGCTTTCTTTAAACTAGTGGGCGCCCTGCCTCCAATCCGTTGGACTCCAACATCAAAATTAGCTAGTACTACTATAATACGGCTTTTCAGGCCCACGTGGTCTTCCAACGAAGATTCAACTCAGGATACAGTCCGTATCCAGTAAATAAATTTTATAACTTCCAGTCGAAACCAAAAATTAATTCAAAACCAAAAAAAAATAATCCAAAACCAAAAGTGAAGCCAAAATCAAAAAAAACTTCATTGGTATCTAGGTGCTACCATTCTTTCGCTCGGAAAATTCTAAAAAATATAATTGGCACGTGTTATAAACGTTGGTGTTATTTAAAAGATTCAATTCATGCAGAAGAAATAACGAAAACTTACCACAAAAGAAATAGGGAATCTCACATACTCGTGATGTTACAACAAAAGTTAGGGCACTTCAGATCAAGAACAAATGGGCCCCGTGAGCGACATGCACACCCATGAATCGTTTTCAATCAAGTCCAATAGAGACAAAAATTTCTCAAGAAAAAGAAAAAAAAGGAAAAATCAGAAGTCAGATGTCCCCTAGCCGTTAAGTCAAAAAATGGGCTTGTTCACACGAGTGATGAATGCGAACTCAGAACATCAATATTCTAGTGTGAACGAGCCGAGGTTCAATGGAACAGCTCAACACACCCACCATTAGGCAAATGAACTACTGGACAAGTCAAAAATTAACGTAACCTCAAATTTTATAAATGAAGACTATTTACTTTTCAGATATCATCGTTAATACGAATGACTTGAAATAAAAATCTAACAAATGAATGGTTGGAGTTGATACACATATTAGGACAGCGGCCTGTAAAATATGGACATTTACACTGAAGCACTCGGCTCAAAATATACTGGAAACGCAAACATAAAAAGGTAATGTCTAGATATATACAATCATGTAGCATTCAATAAATTAATATAATTCTACCGCCAGAATGAATGCTACAATGGTGATGGTGATGGTGATGGTGATGGTGATGGTGATGGTGATGGTGATGGTGATGGTGATGGTGATGGTGATGGTGATGGTGATGGTGATGGTGATGGTGATGGTGATGGTGATGGTGATGGTGATGGTGATGGTTATGGTGATGGTGATGGTGATGGTGATGGTGATGGTGATGGTGATGGTGATGGTGATGGTGATGGTGATGGTGATGGTGATGGTGATGGTGATGGTGATGGTGATGGTGATGGTGATGGTGATGGTGATGGTGATGGTGATGGTGATGGTGATGGTGATGGTGATGGTGATGGTGATGGTGATGGTGATGGTGATGGTGATGGTGATGGTGATGGTGATGGTGATGGTGATGGTGATGGTGATGGTGATGGTTATGGTTATGGTGATGGTGATGGTGATGGTGATGGTGATGGTGATGGTGATGGTGATGGTGATGGTGATGGTGATGGTGATGGTGATGGTGATGGTGATGGTGATGGTGATGGTGATGGTGATGGTGATGGTGATGGTGATGGTGATGGTGATGGTGATGGTGATGGTGATGGTGATGGTGATGGTGATGGTGATGGTGATGGTGATGGTGATGGTGATGGTGATGGTGATGGTGATGGTGATGGTGATGGTGATGGTGATGGTGATGGTGATGGTGATGGTGATGGTGATGGTGATGGTGATGGTGATGGTGATGGTGATGGTGATGGTGATGGTGATGGTGATGGTGATGGTGATGGTGATGGTGATGGTGATGGTGATGGTGATGGTGATGGTGATGGTGATGGTGATGGTGATGGTGATGGTGATGGTGATGGTGATGGTGATGGTGATGGTGATGGTGATGGTGATGGTGATGGTGATGGTGATGGTGATGGTGATGGTGATGGTGATGGTGATGGTGATGGTGATGGTGATGGTGATGGTGATGGTGATGGTGATGGTGATGGTGATGGTGATGGTGATGGTGATGGTGATGGTGATGGTGATGGTGATGGTGATGGTGATGGTGATGGTGATGGTGATGGTGATGGTGATGGTGATGGTGATGGTGATGGTGATGGTGATGGTGATGGTGATGGTGATGGTGATGGTGATGGTGATGGTGATGGTGATGGTGATGGTGATGGTGATGGTGATGGTGATGGTGATGGTGATGGTGATGGTGATGGTGATGGTGATGGTGATGGTGATGGTGATGGTGATGGTGATGGTGATGGTGATGGTGATGGTGATGGTGATGGTGATGGTGATG
>CAUEHI010000024.1:0-12500 GCA_958507055.1 Crioceris asparagi
CCGATTTAAAGTTTTTTTCAATTTCTGCACTTTTATGTGTGGATTAGACATATTATAGCTTATTTAGTCATAAATTGTTGAAAACAGATATTTTAGACCAAGTTAAGAGCTAAAAATTAGAAATAATCTAGTTTTCCGATTTAAGGTTTTTGTTCAATTTATTCACTTTTATGTGTGGATTAGACATATTATAGCTTATTTAGTCATAAAATGTTGAAAACAGATATTTTAGACCAAGTTAAGAGCTAAAAATCAGAAATAATCTTGTTTTCAGATTTCAAGTTTTTGTTCAATTTATTCACTTTTATGTGTGGATTAGACATATTATAGCTTATTTAGTCATAAAATGTTAAAAACTGATATTTTAGACCAAGTTAAGAGCTAAAAATTAGAAATAATCTTGTTTTCAGATTTCAAGTTTTTGTTCAATTTACTCACTTTTATGTGTGGATTAGACATATTATAGCTTATTTAGTCATAAAATGTTGAAAACAGATATTTTAGACCAAGTTAAGAGCTAAAAATTAGAAATAATCTTGTTTTCAGATTCAAGTTTTTGTTCAATTTATTCACTTTTATGTGTGGATTAGACATATTATAGCTTATTTAGTCATAAAATGTTGAAAACAGATATTTTCGACCAAGTTAAGAGCTAAAAATTAGAAATAATCTTGTTTTCAGATTTCAAGTTTTTGTTCAATTTATTCACTTTTATGTGTGGATTAGACATATTATAGCTTATTTAGTCATAAAATGTTGAAAACAGATATTTTAGACCAAGTTGAGAGCTAAAAATTAGAAATAATCTTGTTTTCAGATTTCAAGATTTTGTTCAATTTATTCACTTTATGTGTGGATTAGACATATTATAGCTTATTTAGTCATAAAATGTTGAGAACAGATATTTTAGACCAAGTTAAGAGCTAAAAATTAGAAATAATCTTGTTTTCAGATTTCAAGATTTTGTTCAATTTATTCACTTTTATGTGTGGATTAGACATATTATAGCTTATTTAGTCATAAAATGTTGAAAACAGATATTTTAGACCAAGTTAAGAGCTAAAAATTAGAAATAATCTTGTTTTCAGATTTCAAGATTTTGTTCAATTTATTCACTTTTATGTGTGGATTAGACATATTATAGCTTATTTAGTCATAAAATGTTGAAAACATATTTTAGACCAAGTTAAGAGCTAAAAATTAGAAATAATCTTGTTTTCCGATATAAAGTTTTTGTTCAATTTATTCACTTTTATGTGTGGATTAGACATATTATAGCTTATTTAGTCATAAAATGTTGAAAACAGATATTTTAGACCAAGTTAAGAGCTTAAAATTAGAAATAATCTTGTTTTCCGATTTAAAGTTTTTGTTCAATTTATTCACTCTTATGTGTGGATTAGACATATTATAGCTTATTTAGTCATAAAATGTTGAAAACAGATATTTTAGACCAAGTTAAGAGCTAAGAATTAGAAATAATCTTGTTTTCCGATTTAAAGTTTTTGTTCAATTTATTCACTTTTATGTGTGGATTAGACATATTATAGCTTATTTAGTCATAAAATGTTGAAAACAGATAGATATTTTAGACCAAGTTAAGAGCTAAAAGTTAGAGATAATCTTGTTTTCCGATTTCAAGTTTCTTTTCAATTTCTGCACTTTTAGGTGTGGATTAGACATATTATAGCTTATTTAGTCATAAAATGTTGAAAACAGATATTTTAGACCAAGTTAAGAGCTAAAAATTAGAAATAATCTTGTTTTCCGATTTAAAGTTTTTTTTCAATTTCTGCACTTTTATGTGTGGATTAGACATATTATAGCTTATTTAGTCATAAAATGTTGAAAACAGATAGATATTTTAGACCAAGTTAAGAGCTAAAAATTAGAGATAATCTTGTTTTCCGATTTCAAGTTTCTTTTCAATTTCTGCACTTTTATGTGTGGATTAGACATATTATAGCTTATTTAGTCATAAAATGTTGAAAACAGATATTTTAGACCAAGTTAAGAGCTAAAAATTAGAAATAATCTTGTTTTCCGATTTAAAGTTTTTTTTCAACTTCTGCACTTTTATGTGTGGATTAGACATATTATAGCTTATTTAGTCATAAAATGTTGAAAACAGATATTTTAGACCAAGTTAAGAGCTAAAAATTAGAAATAATCTTGTTTTCCGATTTAAAGTTTTTTTTCAATTTCTGCACTTTTATGTGTGGATTAGACATATTATAGCTTATTTAGTCATAAAATGTTGAAAACAGATATTTTAGACCAAGTTAAGAGCTAAAAATTAGAAATAATCTTGTTTTCCGATTTAAAGTTTTTTTTCAATTTCTGCACTTTTATGTGTGGATTAGACATATTATAGCTTATTAAGTCATAAAATGTTGAAAACAGATATTTTAGACAAAGTTAAGAGCTAAAAATTAGAAATAATCTTGTTTTCCGATTTAAAATTTTTTTTCAATTTCTGCACTTTTATGTGTGGATTAGACATATTATAGCTTATTAAGTCATAAAATGTTGAAAACAGATATTTTAGACAAAGTTAAGAGTTAAAAATTAGAAATAATCTTGTTTTCCGATTTAAAGTTTTTTTTCAATTTCTGCACTTTTATGTGTGGATTAGACATATTATAGCTTATTTAGTCATAAATTGTTGAAAACAGATATTTTAGACCAAGTTAAGAGCTAAAAGTTAGAAATAATCTTGTTTTCCGATTTAAAGTTTTTTTTCAATTTCTGCACTTTTATGTGTGGATTAGACATATTATAGCTTATTTAGTTTAGATTATTTCATATTTTTAGTTCATAACTTAGTCTAAAATGTCTGTTTTCGACATTTTATGACTAAATATGTTATAATATGTCAGATCCTCACATAAAAGTGCAGAAATTGAGCAAAAACTTAAAATCGGAAAATAAGATTATTTCTAATATTTAACTCTTTACTTGGTCTAAAATGTCTGTTTTCAGAATTTTTTGACTAAATAAGTTATAATACGTCCAATTCACACATAAAAGAGCAGAAATTGAACAAAAACTTAAAATCGGAAAAAATCGGATTATTTCTAATATTTTAACTTGGTCTAAGATGTCTATTTTCAGAATTTTATGACTAAATAAGTTGTAATATGTCCAATTCACACATAAAAGTGCAGATATTGAACAAAAACTTAAAATCGGAAAATAAGATTATTTCATACTTTTAGCTCATAATTTGGTCTAAAATGTCTGTTTTCAACATTTTATGACTAAATAAGTTATAATATGTCTAATCCACACATAAAAGTGCAGAAATTGAACAAAAACTTAAAATCGGAAAATAAAATTATTTCATATTTTTAGCTCATAAACCTGGTCTAATATGTCTGTTTTCAACATTTTATGACTAAATAATAAATAAAATGTCCAAACCACACATAAAAGTGCAGAAATTGATCAAAAACTTAAAATCGGAAAATAAGATTATTTCTAATATTTAGCTATTAACTTGGTCTGAAATGTCTATTTTCAGAATTTTATGACTAAATAAGTTATAACATGTCCAATTCACACATAAAAGTGCAGAAATTGAACAAAAACTTAAAATCGGAAAATAAGATTATTTCATATTTTTAGCTCATAACTTGGTCTAAAATGTCTGTTTTCGACATTTTATGACTAAATTAGTTATAATATGTCTAATCCTCACATAAAAGTGCAGAAATTGAACAAAAACTTCAAATCGGAAAATAAGATTATTTCTAATTTTTAGCTCATAACTCGGTCTAAAATGTCTATTTTCAGAGTTTTATCACTAATTAAGTTATAATATGTCCAATTCACACATAAAAGTGCAGAAATTGAAAAAAAACTTTAAATCGGGAAATAAGATTATTTCATACTTTTAGCTCATAACTTGGTCTAATATGTCTGTTTTCAACATTTTATGACTAAATAATAAATAAAATGTCCAAACCACACATAAAAGTGCAGAAATTGAACAAAAACTTAAAATCGGAAAATAAGATTATTTCATATTTTTAGCTCATAACTTGGTCAAAAATGTCTGTTTTCGACATTTTATGACTAAATTAGTTATAATATGTCTAATCCTCACATAAAAGAGCAGAAATTGAACAAAAACTTCAAATCGGAAAATAATATTATTTCTAATTTTTAGCTCATAACTCGGTCTAAAATGTCTATTTTCAGAGTTTTATCACTAATAAAGTTATAATATGACCAATTCACACATAAAAGTGCAGAAATTGAGCAAAAACTTAAAATCGGAAAATAAGGTTATTTATAATTTTTAGCTCTTTACTTGGTCTAAAATGTCTGTTTTCAGCATTTCATGACTAAATAAGTTATAACAAGTCCAATTCACACATTAAAGTGCAGAAATTGAGCAAAAACTTAAAATCGGAAAAAAAGATTATTTCTAATATTTAGCTCTTAACTTGGTCTAAAATGTCTATTTTCAGAATTTTATGACTAAATAAGTTATTATATGTCTAATCCTCACATAAAAGTGCAGAAATTGAACAAAAAGTTGAAATCGGAAAATAAGATTATTTCTAATTTTTAGCTCATAACTCGGTCTAAAATGTCTATTTTCAGAGTTTTATCACTAAAAAAGTTATAATATGTCCAATTCACACATAAAAGTGCAGAAATTGAAAAAAAAACTTTAAATCGGAAAATAAGATTATTTCATACTTTTAGCTCATAACTTGGTCTAAAATAACTGTTTTCAACATTTTATGACTAAATAAGTTATAATATGTCTAATCCTCACATAAAAGTGCAGAAATTGAACAAAAACTTGAAATCGGAAAATAAGATTTTTTCTAATTTTTAGCTCATAACTCGGTATAAAATGTCTATTTTCAGTGTTTTATCACTAAGTTATAATATGTCCAATTCATACTAAAAGCATAAGGAAATTAAGGAGGTGGATATTCATTTCGGTTTTTCTCGGTTTGTGTTGAATGAATTTTATTGAATTTTTTTTCAATTGTTCTTTGAGGTAGGGAGCAGGTGACCATTCGGTTTAGAATTCTTCATCCCTTACCATTTTTTAAATATAAAGGGTTGAAAAAAATGCAATTATTTTTTTTTGAGAGAACGAAAAGAGATATCGAAAAAATTCAAAAGCTTAAAGAATTTTTTAATCCATTACAAAGCTGACAAAATCTGTCGTGGTATAAGCTAGGTTTTTTCTCAAATATCCCTTTAATAAGGGCGCTACGAGCGTTTAAAGTTGAGGGATGAAATTTCTGAATTTTATCACAAGTTTCAATCAAGTAAAAACGTTCGAATTTGAAATTTTATATCTCGGTTATGGTAGGTCCTAGAGGGTTGATTTTTTTTCAGAACATTATTTGGACATTTCTTAAACTTTCATTCACTCATACTATGGCTCTATCTCTAATATTTCGGGTAGCTCATCACTGGTCGAAAATAAGCTTGCTTCCTGCACACTTCTACAATAACAGTAATTGAGCAAAAACTTAAAATCGGAAAATAAGATTATTTCTAATATCTAGCTCTTAACTTGGTCTAAAATATCTATTTTCAGAATTTTATGACTAAAAAAGTTATAATAAGTCCAATTCACACATAAAAGTGCAGAAATTGAGCAGAAACTTAAAATCGGAAAATAAGATTATCTCATATTTTTAGCTCATAAACTTGGTCTAATATGTCTGTTTTCAACATTTCATGACTAAATAAGTTATATCAAGTCCAATTCACACATTAAAGTGCAGAAATTGAGCAAAAACTTAAAATCGGAAAAAAAGATTATTTCTAATATTTAGCTCTTAACTTGGTCTAAAATGTCTATTTTCAGAATTTTATGACTAAATAAGTTATTATATGTCTAATCCTCACATAAAAGTGCAGAAATTGAACAAAAAGTTGAAATCGGAAAATAAGATAATTTCTAATTTATAGCTCATAACTCGGTCTAAAATGTCTATTTTCAGAGTTTTATCACTAAAAAAGTTATAATATGTCCAATTCACACATAAAAGTGCAGAAATTGAAAAAAAAACTTTAAATCGGAAAATAAGATTATTTCATACTTTTAGCTCATAACTTGGTCTAAAATAACTGTTTTCAACATTTCATGACTAAATAAGTTATAATATGTCTAATCCTCACATAAAAGTGCAGAAATTGAACAAAAACTTGAAATCGGAAAATAAGATTTTTTCTAATTTTTAGCTCATAGCTCGGTATAAAATGTCTATTTTCAGTGTTTTATCACTAAATAAGTTATAATATGTCCAATTCATACTAAAAGCATAAGGAAATTAAGGAGGTGGATATTCATTTCGGTTTTTCTCGGTTTGTGTTGAATGAATTTTTTTGATTTTTTTTAATTGTTCTTTGAGGTAGGGAGCAGGTGACCATTCGGTTTAGAATTCTTCATCACTTACCATTTTTTAAATATAAAGGGTTGAAAAAAAATGCAATTATTTTTTTTTGAGAGAACGAAAAGAGATATCGAAAAAATTCAAAAGCTCAAAGATAGCCTCAACGATTGGATTAAACATAAAAAATCGTCGGCTGCGCGAATCCCATAGGAACCGCCACGTTCTGGAATAACTGGGAGGAGGTAAATTTTCGGTGCGAAAAACATGCTCAAACGGGACATTCAATCAATCTATGAAGCCATGAAAATATCTCAGAATTTTTTAATCCATTACAAAGCTGACAAAATCTGTCGTGGTATAAGCTAGGTTTTTTCTCAAATATCCCTTTAATAAGGGCGCTACGAGCGTTTAAAGTTGAGGGATGAAATTTCTGAATTTTATAACAAGTTTCAATCAAGTAAAAACGTTCGAATTTGAAATTTTATATCTCGGTTATGGTAGGTCCTAGAGGGTTGATTTTTTTTTTCAAAACATTATTTGGACATTTCTTAAACTTTCATTCACTCATACTATGGCTCTATCTCTAATATTTCGGGTAGCTCATCACTGGTCGAAAATAAGCTTGCTTCCTGCACACTTCTACAATAACAGTAATTGAGCAAAAACTTAAAATCGGAAAATAAGATTATTTCTAATATCTAGCTCTTAACTTGGTCTAAAATATCTATTTTCAGAATTTTATGACTAAATAAGTTATAACATGTCCAATTCACACATAAAAGTGCAGAAATTGAGCAAAAACTTAAAATCGGAAAATAAGATTATTTCATATTTTTAGCTCATAAACTTGGTCTAATATGTCTGTTTTCAACATTTTATGACTAAATAATAAATAAAATGTCCAAACCACACATAAAAGTGCAGAAATTGAGCAAAAACTTAAAATCGGAAAATAAGATTATTTCTAATATTTAGCTATTAACTTGGTCTAAAATGTCTATTTTCAGAATTTTATGACTAAATAAGTTATAACATGTCCAATTCACACATAAAAGTGCAGAAATTGAACAAAAACTTAAAATCGGAAAATAAGATTATTTCATATTTTTAGCTCATAACTTGGTCTAAAATGTCTGTTTTCGACATTTTATGACTAAATTAGTTATAATATGTCTAATCCTCACATAAAAGTGCAGAAATTGAACAAAAACTTCAAATCGGAAAATAAGATTATTTCTAATTTTTAGCTCATAACTCGGTCTAAAATGTCTATTTTCAGAGTTTTATCACTAATTAAGTTATAATATGTCCAATTCACACATAAAAGTGCAGAAATTGAAAAAAAACTTTAAATCGGGAAATAAGATTATTTCATACTTTTAGCTCATAACTTGGTCTAATATGTCTGTTTTCAACATTTTATGACTAAATAATAAATAAAATGTCCAAACCACACATAAAAGTGCAGAAATTGAACAAAAACTTAAAATCGGAAAATAAGATTATTTCATATTTTTAGCTCATAACTTGGTCAAAAATGTCTGTTTTCGACATTTTATGACTAAATTAGTTATAATATGTCTAATCCTCACATAAAAGAGCAGAAATTGAACAAAAACTTCAAATCGGAAAATAATATTATTTCTAATTTTTAGCTCATAACTCGGTCTAAAATGTCTATTTTCAGAGTTTTATCACTAATAAAGTTATAATATGACCAATTCACACATAAAAGTGCAGAAATTGAGCAAAAACTTAAAATCGGAAAATAAGGTTATTTATAATTTTTAGCTCTTTACTTGGTCTAAAATGTCTGTTTTCAGCATTTCATGACTAAATAAGTTATAACAAGTCCAATTCACACATTAAAGTGCAGAAATTGAGCAAAAACTTAAAATCGGAAAAAAAGATTATTTCTAATATTTAGCTCTTAACTTGGTCTAAAATGTCTATTTTCAGAATTTTATGACTAAATAAGTTATTATATGTCTAATCCTCACATAAAAGTGCAGAAATTGAACAAAAAGTTGAAATCGGAAAATAAGATTATTTCTAATTTTTAGCTCATAACTCGGTCTAAAATGTCTATTTTCAGAGTTTTATCACTAAAAAAGTTATAATATGTCCAATTCACACATAAAAGTGCAGAAATTGAAAAAAAAACTTTAAATCGGAAAATAAGATTATTTCATACTTTTAGCTCATAACTTGGTCTAAAATAACTGTTTTCAACATTTTATGACTAAATAAGTTATAATATGTCTAATCCTCACATAAAAGTGCAGAAAGTGAACAAAAACTTGAAATCGGAAAATAAGATTTTTTCTAATTTTTAGCTCATAACTCGGTATAAAATGTCTATTTTCAGTGTTTTATCACTAAATAAGTTATAATATGTCCAATTCATACTAAAAGCATAAGGAAATTAAGGAGGTGGATATTCATTTCGGTTTTTCTCGGTTTGTGTTGAATGAATTTTATTGAATTTTTTTTCAATTGTTCTTTGAGGTAGGGAGCAGGTGACCATTCGGTTTAGAATTCTTCATCCCTTACCATTTTTTAAATATAAAGGGTTGAAAAAAAATGCAATTATTTTTTTTTGAGAGAACGAAAAGAGATATCGAAAAAATTCAAAAGCTTAAAGAATTTTTTAATCCATTACAAAGCTGACAAAATCTGTCGTGGTATAAGCTAGGTTTTTTCTCAAATATCCCTTTAATAAGGGCGCTACGAGCGTTTAAAGTTGAGGGATGAAATTTCTGAATTTTATCACAAGTTTCAATCAAGTAAAAACGTTCGAATTTGAAATTTTATATCTCGGTTATGGTAGGTCCTAGAGGGTTGATTTTTTTTCAGAACATTATTTGGACATTTCTTAAACTTTCATTCACTCATACTATGGCTCTATCTCTAATATTTCGGGTAGCTCATCACTGGTCGAAAATAAGCTTGCTTCCTGCACACTTCTACAATAACAGTAATTGAGCAAAAACTTAAAATCGGAAAATAAGATTATTTCTAATATCTAGCTCTTAACTTGGTCTAAAATATCTATTTTCAGAATTTTATGACTAAAAAAGTTATAATTAGTCCAATTCACACATAAAAGTGCAGAAATTGAGCAGAAACTTAAAATCGGAAAATAAGATTATCTCATATTTTTAGCTCATAAACTTGGTCTAATATGTCTGTTTTCAACATTTCATGACTAAATAAGTTATAACAAGTCCAATTCACACATTAAAGTGCAGAAATTGAGCAAAAACTTAAAATCGGAAAAAAAGATTATTTCTAATATTTAGCTCTTAACTTGGTCTAAAATGTCTATTTTCAGAATTTTATGACTAAATAAGTTATTATATGTCTAATCCTCACATAAAAGTGCAGAAATTGAACAAAAAGTTGAAATCGGAAAATAAGATAATTTCTAATTTATAGCTCATAACTCGGTCTAAAATGTCTATTTTCAGAGTTTTATCACTAAAAAAGTTATAATATGTCCAATTCACACATAAAAGTGCAGAAATTGAAAAAAAAACTTTAAATCGGAAAATAAGATTATTTCATACTTTTAGCTCATAACTTGGTCTAAAATAACTGTTTTCAACATTTCATGACTAAATAAGTTATAATATGTCTAATCCTCACATAAAAGTGCAGAAATTGAACAAAAACTTGAAATCGGAAAATAAGATTTTTTCTAATTTTTAGCTCATAGCTCGGTATAAAATGTCTATTTTCAGTGTTTTATCACTAAATAAGTTATAATATGTCCAATTCATACTAAAAGCATAAGGAAATTAAGGAGGTGGATATTCATTTCGGTTTTTCTCGGTTTGTGTTGAATGAATTTTTTTGATTTTTTTTAATTGTTCTTTGAGGTAGGGAGCAGGTGACCATTCGGTTTAGAATTCTTCATCACTTACCATTTTTTAAATATAAAGGGTTGAAAAAAAATGCAATTATTTTTTTTTGAGAGAACGAAAAGAGATATCGAAAAAATTCAAAAGCTCAAAGATAGCCTCAACGATTGGATTAAACATAAAAAATCGTCGGCTGCGCGAATCCCATAGGAACCGCCACGTTCTGGAATAACTGGGAGGAGGTAAATTTTCGGTGCGAAAAACATGCTCAAACGGGACATTCAATCAATCTATGAAGCCATGAAAATATCTCAGAATTTTTTAATCCATTACAAAGCTGACAAAATCTGTCGTGGTATAAGCTAGGTTTTTTCTCAAATATCCCTTTAATAAGGGCGCTACGAGCGTTTAAAGTTGAGGGATGAAATTTCTGAATTTTATAACAAGTTTCAATCAAGTAAAAACGTTCGAATTTGAAATTTTATATCTCGGTTATGGTAGGTCCTAGAGGGTTGATTTTTTTTTTCAAAACATTATTTGGACATTTCTTAAACTTTCATTCACTCATACTATGGCTCTATCTCTAATATTTCGGGTAGCTCATCACTGGTCGAAAATAAGCTTGCTTCCTGCACACTTCTACAATAACAGTAATTGAGCAAAAACTTAAAATCGGAAAATAAGATTATTTCTAATATCTAGCTCTTAACTTGGTCTAAAATATCTATTTTCAGAATTTTATGACTAAAAAAGTTATAATAAGTCCAATTCACACATAAAAGTGCAGAAATTGAGCAAAAACTTAAAATCGGAAAATAAGATTATTTCATATTTTTAGCTCATAAACTTGGTCTAATATGTCTGTTTTCAACATTTTATGACTAAATAATAAATAAAATGTCCAAACCACACATAAAAGTGCAGAAATTGAGCAAAAACTTAAAATCGGAAAATAAGATTATTTCTAATATTTAGCTATTAACTTGGTCTAAAATGTCTATTTTCAGAATTTTATCACTAAAAAAGTTATAATATGTCCAATTCACACATAAAAGTGCAGAAATTGAAAAAAAACTTTAAATCGGAAAATAAGATTATTTCATACTTTTAGCTCATAACTTGGTCTAAAATAACTGTTTTCAACATTTTATGACTAAATAAGTTATAATATGTCTAATCCTCACATAAAAGTGCAGAAATTGAACAAAAACTTAAAATCGGAAAATAAGATTATTTCTAATATTTAGCTATTAACTTGGTCTAAAATGTCTATTTTCAGAATTTTATCACTAAAAAAGTTATAATATGTCCAATTCACACATAAAAGTGCAGAAATTGAAAAAAAACTTTAAATCGGAAAATAAGATTATTTCATACTTTTAGCTCATAACTTGGTCTAAAATAACTGTTTTCAACATTTTATGACTAAATAAGTTATAATATGTCTAATCCTCACATAAAAGTGCAGAAATTGAACAAAAACTTTAAATCGGAAAATAAGATTTTTTCTAATTTTTAGCTCATAACTCGGTATAAAATGTCTATTTTCAGTGTTTTATCACTAAATAAGTTATAATATGTCCAATTCATACTAAAAGCATAAGGAAATTAAGGAGGTGGATATTCATTTCGGTTTTTCTCGGTTTGTGTTGAATGAATTTTTTTGAATTTTTTTTTAATTGTTCTTTGAGGTAGGGAGCAGGTGACCATTCGGTTTAGAATTCTTCATCCCTTACCATTTTTTAAATATAAAGGGTTGAAAAAAATGCAATTGAATTGGACATATTATAACTTATTAAGTCATAAAATGTCGAAAACAGACATTTTAGACCAAGTTATGAGCTAAAAATATGAAATAGTCTTATTTTCCGATTTTAAGTTTTTGTTCAATTTCTGCACCTTTATGTGTGATTTGGACATATTATAACTCATTTAGTCATAAAATTCTGAAAATAGACATCTTAGACCAAGTTAAGAGCTAAATATTAGAAATAATCTTATTTTCCGATTTTAAGTTTTAGCTCAATTTTCTGCAATTTTATGTGTGAATTGGACTTATTATAACTTTTTTAGTCATGAAATGGTGAAAACAGACATTTTAGACCAAGTAAAGAGCTAAAAATTATAAATAATCTTTTTCTCCGATTTTAAGTTTTGTTCAATTTCTGCACTTTTATGTGTGGTTAGGACACATTATATATTATTTAGTCATAAAATGTTGAAAACAGACATATTAGACCAAGTTATGAACTAAAAATATGAC